>ML810220.1:0-19051 GCA_009831015.1 Picea engelmannii
TGTTATATGTTTTTTAATTTTGTTTTTGTTTCATATGTTTCATTTTATGTTTTTTAACTTTGTTTTTTGTTTTATATATTTTGGTTTTTATATTATGTTTTAATTGTTTTGTATTATATTTAATGTTTATTAAAATATGTATTTTGTTATTATGTTTTTTAATTTTGTTTTTTGTTTTATATTATTTATTGTTTTTTTCTTTTTATTTAACTTTTATGTTTTGTTTTTTAATTTGTTTTATTTAATGTTTAATTAATTCTAATTACTAACCTTAAACAATCAATTCAATAGGACTAAGTTAATAATTAAATAATAATTAAATAATAATTAGTTAATAATTAATCTAACCATTATTCGTTTTTACATTATCCTAAGTCCATTTATTCATGGATGGAAGGCGGGTGAGGTGTACTCAATGGGGCAATAGGACAAGAGAGTGAGGGCGCAGCATGGATGAAGGATGCAGCAGGGTGATGGGGGATTGAGCAAAAGGAATGGAGGGAAGAAAAACGGGATCAACCGAGCCAGACTTCATCATCACGAGAAAAATGCCAAATCAACAGTCGAAGAATCGAGTTGCCTATAATTATAGGACCCCAACACCTCCTATGCAAGTCCTGGCACAGAGTGAAGTGTTATGCTCACTACTTCCTTGACTATAGTCTGCTTTGCGAGTAGCTAGTCCTTTTCCCTCTGTATCTTCACCTTGTCTTCCTCGAGCATCGCCCAGAACTCATCCGTCTCATTTTCATAAGAGGTCACACAGTACCATGCAACTCATAGTTGCTCCAAAATTTATTCTTTCTCTTTCTTCAGGGCTTCTGTGGCATGTTCCTTTTCTTTTTGGACTCGTTGAAGCCGAGCCTCTATTGCATCTGCCAATCTATGAATTTGGGTTGGTTCATCCCCCAACTCTACAGTGTCTGACGAGGAGGGCGCAGTAGGTACTACATGACTAACTTGAATAGCTCGATGTATCTCCTTCAACTCCTTCTCAAATCGTACATACAGCTCTTCTTGCTTCGCGCCATATCTTTGTAAGAGGTCCTTGGACATATCCTCCATCGCTTCGTGGACTAGACTAATGTCATCCTCTGTGAGCATAGCCTCTAGCTGGGGCTCCATTGTGTGGGTCTTCTTTCTTGTTGAGGGTTTCTGCGGAGAACCCTTCCTCTTCTTCAATGTTTTTGTCTCGGTGGGGGGGTCCTTCGACGGTGTACCTTCACCTTCTCCTTGTTTTTCTCCTTCTTCCCCTCCAACTTCTTGATTTACTTCATCTCCTCCTCCTGTGGGCGAGCCAGGCCCACTTTCCTCCAAGGCATTGTCCTCTTCGTCAGTCTTTGTTTCTTGGACTTCCTCCTTTTTCTTCTTCTTCTTCACACTGGTCTATCCGACATGCTCAACCCGGGTGACCAAGCGGCTTCTGATGATGTCAGGATCAGAGAGTTCTACATCATCGACCGGTACAAGGAACTTTGTCGGCCATTCCTTGGTGATCTCCTCCATATCTTCGTCGGTCAGCTTATAGTAGGACCGTAATTGCTCCTTGCTCTCATCCCTGCGCGCAGTGATATAAATGAAATGTCGATCTGCATGGAACTTATCTAGTGGTCTATACTGGTGCAATGTTTATGGAGTCATGCAAGGGAATGATTCTATGGCAACCTTTATCTGCTGATAGGAGGCATGGAACACTGCGTTCGACTGCCACTTCTTTTACATGTCATTTGTGTACCATAGAGTGGAGAACTTCACGGGCAATGGCTCCAAAGGTTCAATCTCCGGGAAGGCAGATCCTTCTAGAATTTTCCAAGCGACAAATGTGATCAACACCAGCAACCAATTGAAATGGAACTCGTATCCTTGATCCTGCGCTTCACGACAGTCTTTCTCGAGCTCATGGAGGAGGTATCTCACCCAGTTCATTTGCATCCCCTCCACACACTTCCCTGCGAGGTCCACCATGAACTTGGTGACCTGCGTGGGGCAGTTCTTTCTGACGAGCTTGCTAGCTATAAGTTGGAAAGAAAGGCGCACTACACCATCCTAGATAGAGGCTACCTTGTAGCTTCTCTTTCCCTTTTCAATTTTGTCGTATGCCTCCTTTATGCATTGTGCCAAGGAGTGATCTAAAGTCTTCCCTAGGTAGAACTGTGGAGGGTCGGGACCTTGCATGCTCAGTCTTGTGATCAGGTATATCAGTGTCAAATCCACAGTAATGTGCCTATCGAGCCACAGATATCCTCCATGATAGCACGACAAGAGAAGTTTAACACAAGCATTAACCTCTTGATGTCGGCCAAAGTGAGGAATATTCATTATGTTTATAGTATATTGGACTGTGCAAGCTCCTTAATCCACAACTGGGAGACTATTTGAGGCTTCTTCCTAATCGTCTTCATCAAATATCTGTGAGGCGCGAGCATCGCGTAGTTCTTTCTATCACCAAGGTTGAAATCGTTGTTCTTCAATGTTGGGATCTGTCCCAACTAGATTCCTTCTACGTGTATCCCCTTCGGCGTGTACACGGTGATCAATGTATACTCGAAGTCCCATGGAATGTTTTCGCAATTAACCATGCCAGCCAAAGGTGGGATGTAATCGGGTAATATTGACGAGATTTGCTTCGCATTAGCTAGATCGTCGCGATGCTTACTTCTCTTCTCAATAGTAGAGTTAGTACATTTCAAGTGACGTCCAATTGAAGGGGAATCTTGCAGTCCCCTGGTCAATGATGCATGTACTCCCTCGGACATAGCTTTATCAGCCATAAACTTCTTCAGAACTTCTTCAACGGATTTCTCTAGCTCGGTGCGCTCAGCCAACATTCTTATTGTTAACAAATAAGTCAGGGTAGGTGAACTGGTAGCAGGGTAAAAAACAGATGGCAAGGTATGATAGCACAATTCGACACACACAATCAGTTTGTTTCCTATCTCAGATAATCACGTGTAGCAAAAAGTGGTCCCGACGCAGCGCCTGACAGGTTAAATAAGAAAGCGTCGTAACAGATTCCTCCAACAGACAGGAATGCCTCAATCAATACGAATCAATCCATTGTGGCGTGGTCTCAACATCCCAAACGTGGTCTATTCACCCATAAATGTGTTTCCTAGCCATTCCAGAGCGTCGTTCTAATAGTCGGGACACTTCCAATGGTCATATAGCTTCGCCAGGGAAAAGTCCCATTCTGTGTGGTTCTGTTGTTCCAGCGAGGTTCAGAGCCTGCAGTCCTACAGGCTGCCTCCTGTGAAGTCTTCTCTGGAACTTCCTGTAGCTTTCCTATCTTGGCTTTCTTCTTACTGAGCTTCCTTTCCTTCTTTCATGTGATCTGAGTCTCTGGATTCCTTTTTCTATTCTTATTCTTATCTTCTCTTAGAGTAGTAGCTTCGCACTGTTGATGTGCTCTCAAAGGCTTTGACGTTAATATCCCTTCTCTTATTATTTCATGGGTGGATATACTTCTTTCTTGCATAGATAGGTCCTTCAATCCTTTTTGCGTTCTTTCACCCTCGATAGCTAATTATCTTGTGTTTTGTTGCTTTGACTCAACTTCTCGATCTTCTATCAGTCGATCTATTTTTATAGCTATGAGATCCCTTAGTTCTTGTTTTTTTTCTTTTCTGCAGCTTCTTCCTCTTCTTTCCTTATGGTCTGATCCTTCTTGATCCAAGTCTTTCCTAACAAAAGAGGAAAAGGGGTGTTGTTCTCAATGAACCTAATAACCTCAAATTATTCTTGAGTCGATGTCCCATGGATGATAACAGGTACATTAGTAACTCTTCCACATAGGGTTATCATCTTTCCTTTAAACAAGCCTATCCTTCCTAGTGAAGGTGCCACAGTAGGCTTTCCCAAAATTTCCCAAGTGATTTCTGTCATAATATTCACTTGTGTCTCCTCATTCAGGACACAGTCTATGTCAAAGTCTCATATTCTTGTATCTATGCACTTTTTTTCTTTCAAGATCTTTGGTAAACTGATATCTTTGTGATCATTCATTGCTTCTTTTAACTGTACTAACATAGTCTGATATTTCTCTAATTCTTTCTCTTTATGATTCTCTAACATGTTCTTATTTTCTTGACTCATGTTCATTTATTCAACTTTAGCAATCATCCTTGGACAGTCTTCAACCTCATGACCAACAACTTTACAACATAGACAAATAGGACCTACACTAGGGCATTCCTTAGCAAGATGCCACGGTCTTCTATAGCTATAACGTAATGTCAATCCTCTCTTTCTCTTGTAATTTCCCCAACTTCTCATGTACTGTGCACTAGGATCACAATGCTAGACTTGCAATCTGCAAGAATTCTTTCTAGGTTTCTGCATCCACTTATTAGTTCAAAAATTATTTCTATGCATAGGAATAACATATCTTTCTCTAGTTCTATCAAATTTATTCAGATCAACTCTTTCTTCTAATTGTACCCTAGCTTTAAGGCTAAGACATAATCTATCAAACATACCTAGATTCATGTTTCCGAAACAAAAATTTCTACTTATATTACTCTATCAAATCATAAAACTTTACCTTTTTCAAGATTTAACCTCTTTTTCTTTAGATCATGTTTCTTTCTTAGCACAAAGCTTCGCAAGTCAAGTAGAATATTGTGCACTACAACAATAGATCTATGCACAGAGCTTCTCTTCATTTCCCAACAATCACAGTTTCAGGTCCAGGAAACGGAACCATTTGTTGGCACATGGGCAAACCTAGGGTTCAGCGCTTCAACAGTGCACCAACAAAACCCTAACTACCAGCCCTTTCGGCAACACCTACGAAGAAGATGCAATCTCACCTTAGGTAGAGGCATGGGGGGTTACAGGACTCAAGTGTCATTAACCAAGCTGGGACATAGATCTGTGATTACAACACTTCACAGAGTACTTAAGAACAACATTCATTAATTCACTTATTCACATCGCAGATCAAACCCTAAGTGCAGATCGACGTAGTAACAATGACAAAATATACATCGCACTTAGCATCAGAAGTTAGATCGAACATATCCAATATAGACAAAGCACTAAGCATTCATAGATCTATATATCATTCATAATATTCAATGCACTAAACATATATACAACATAAATATCACAGTACAAAGAAAACCATCAACAAATGATATACGTGATTCACCCCAATGTGGGGCTACGTCCACCAACTGCTTCTTCTTCTTTATTAGTCTTCAATCTCTTACACTCGTCTGCTCCTGTGCACTAAGTCACAGAGCCAAGCTTCACACTGGACAAGTGATCTGTGCACTACGCACCAAATCCACCTTCCCAAAATTAGGTCCAGGCATAGAGCCTTACATACACTGTATGTTGCACAAAGCAACCCAGAACTACTTTCCTCTTGAACTTATCTAGATACTAGTACTTCTCTTGCACTAAGCACCAATCACACTTCTACATTACATCCTTACATATTTATAATTTTACAAAGAGGCCTAATCATGGGTAAACCCATGGGTCGACATCCCATAACCCATTACATAAACCCTAATGAAACCCATGTTGGGTCCACAAAACAAGTGAGATCCTATGATCTCAGCTCCGCCTGGGCACTCCATCTTCGACCAGCCTGTCGATGTCCAAAAAGAGGTCAAACCCAACCAATATTTCCTCAAAACTTGGTCGGGGGACAACAACACCTCTCATGGATCTCCATAAAAAAATTCCTTCAATTGAACTTCAGCAGATGATCAATCCTTCCATGCCTTGAAAGCGACCATGTGCACGACATCGTTCCTGGTTCTTCCAGACTTCACCAAGACCTTTGTCTTGGAATGTGATGCTTCAGGAAAAGGAATTGTGCAATCCTCATACAAGAGGGTAATCCTTTGTCCCTCAACAACAAACAACTTTCAAATAGACATTTGGCCAATCAAAATTTGAAAAGGAAATGTTGGTTATTTTGTAGGTAGTGGATCTCTAGAATCCTTATCGATTGGGGCAATGCATCCAGATTAAAACGGATCACCAGAGCCTCAAGTATTTTCTGGAACAAAAAATGTCCTTCCTAAAGAAACAAAAATGGGTAACCAAAGTATTTGGCTACAATTATGAGATCATTGACAAGAAGGGAAAAGAAAATGTGTTCGTTGACGCTCTTTCCTGAAAATATGAATAAGAAGGGTCCCTCTTTTCCCTATCTTTTTTTGTACCATATTGGATCCAAGTTTCCCACCAGGAATGGTTGCAAGATCCCAAAATCTCTCACCTCATCTAGCACTTGCAAGAAAATTCTCCAGCTTCTCCAGGGTACTCTTGGCACAATATTGAGTTTCTCTACAAAGGTCGTCTCTATTTAAGCAACCATTCGCAACTTAAATCCATAGTATTTTCTGAGCTTCATGCTTCACCTATATTTGGGCATTCAAGGTTTACCAAAACCTATGAAAGAGTCAAACGTTATTTTTTTTGGTATGGTATGAAACAGGACATCCACACTTTTGTGGATGAATGTGATGTTTGTCAATGAAACAAGGGAGAATCAGTCAAATCCCCAGGCACACTCCAACCCCTTCCAATTCCCCCTTCTATCTGGCAGGATATTTATATGGATTTCATTATGGGCCTACCTAAATCTGGCAATAAGACATTCATTATGGTGGTGGTTGATCATGTTTCCAAATATTCTCATTTCTATTCTCTGTAACATCCCTTCACCACATCCAGAGTGGCTCAAGTTTTCATGGATAATATCTTCAAACTTCATGGCATGCCTCATTCTATTGTTTCTAACAAAGATCCCACTTTCACCAAAAAAATTTGGAAAGAATTGTCTAGGCTACATGGAACCCAATTTCATCTTAGCACTGCCTATCATCCCCAGGCTGATGGTCAAAGTTGTCAACAAGTGTTTGGAAACATATTTGAGGTGTTTTTCATCTGAGATTAAAAATCAATGGGATCAATGATTACCCCTAGATGAATGGTGGTACAATACTTCTTACCATACATCAACTCGCATGACTCCTTTTGAAGAAGTATATGGAAAAAATCCACCTTCAGTTCTCTCATACATGCCCGGTGTTTCGAAGGTCTAGGAGGTTGACCAAACTCTTACAGTTCGAGAGGCTATTCTTCGTACCCTCAAAGAGAATTTGTTCATGGATCAGAATCACATGAAGAAACAAGAAAATAAAGGTCACTCAAAACATCAATTTGTTGAAGGGGACCGAGTGTTTCTTCGATTGCAACCTTATAAGAAGACTTCATTCCAATCTGACAATTGTCAGAAAATGGCACCCAAAATTTAAGTTCCTTATACAGTTCTCAAGCGAGTGGGACATGCGGCCTACCAGTTAGCTTTGCCCATTCATTTTAAGCTACATCTTGTTTTTCATGTATCATGCTTAAAGAAGGTGATTGGAACTAAGTGCCAAAATCAAACCAATCTTCCTAAGTTGGATGAAGAAGGCTCCATCTGGTTGTATCCACAAGTAGTATTGGACTTGTTATTGCTCAATTTGTATTTATTCCAAGGGAAAAGGTTAAAGGAGAGAAAATTGGCATAATGGGAGGTTATCCTATCACTGTCACCTCAACAATATACCTCTTTCTATTTATGGTTGATGGCCCAGGGAAGACGTCCCCGGTGACCTGGGGGTTTGAGAAGGCAAAGGTTAAAGTGTTTATGAAAATATCCCCTCTCACAAGTCACACTCAACAGAAAGTCCCAGGGTTTTAACCAATGAAGTAGTGAAGTATTAAGATGTACCTGCCCAGAAAAAAGCAACAAGAAAATATATATTTTGCAAGTACAACTTGTTGTTAGTACTTCATAAAACCATGGACTTTATCAATAAAATCAATAATTGATACATGAATGAAGCAAACAAATTTTTGTAACAGCAATGTTTATAATATAGTAGCTTCACAATAAATGCCTTAAAGTGGCTTCATAATGACCAAGAATAATTACTCATCAATAGCAAAGTACTAACATTTGTCGGAAGCAAATTAGACAGTGTATAAATCAATTTTACAATTGCTTTTAGGTGCTTTTAATGTTGCAATAGATGGTTGTAGCTTACTTTAGAAACAACAGAAAATAGCTTAGTAGATTAGACTATTCTAAGGTTAGAAGTAGTTAGTAGAGAGCTTAAGGTAAAGGTTTTGATAGTGGTTTTTTTCAATCGCTCAATTATAAGGCTTAGATCAGTGCTTTTTAGGGTAGATGGAGTCTTTTTAGGCAGTGACAAATATTGAAGGAACAAATGATAATAAGAGAGCTAGAGACAAGAGGGTCAATAATTGAAGTGTTGGTATCCCAAGGCTTCAATCACCAAACCCTAGGAGGAAAATGGCTACTAGGAAGTAGGTAACCCTAGGCCCTAGTAGTTTTCCTCCTTCTTTAGCTCAAGGATGAAGTATATGATGGATAGATGAAGAAAAAGGTGCTAGGGTGTTTCAATGGAAAAGCCCTTAGCAAAAAGCTTCAAGAAAATCGGTTTTATAGCATAATCTGGTAGGTGAAAGTTATTAAGGCAAGAACAATAACATGTGCTTTAGCCTCCTAGGGTTTTAAGTTAGAAATTTCATAATATTAGTATAAATTCAAGATGAATACAACCATAACCATTCAATGAAGAAGAATTGCAGAAAATTTACTTACATTCACCAAGAATCATCTAGCAAATAGCCTAGTTGAACACTTCCACCGAGAAAAATGCCAAAAAACTCCAAAATAAGCCTCCTTCAAGAAGTGTGCACTAAATTTAAGCCAAGAAACCCTAATTAGGGTGCAAATCTCAGACCTCACTAAGTGTGAGTGAAAGGTGATGAAATAATTCTAGGGAAAATCCCTTATTTATACAGTTACAATGACCAGAATTAGGTCAAAAAGGTCGACATGGCCAGTTTACATGTAATATCCAGTTTTTACATAAAATGACAAATTAAACCCTAAATCAAGCATAAAAGGTGACGTCGTGCCCTTTTAGGGTGACATTAGGCCCTTTTGGTGAAACTTTGGCCTCCATGAGAAAAATGTTAGGCCTCCCAAGGCCTCTGGATCAAGCCACACGTGCCACTTGGCACATAACTGCCTCCAAAGTGTCCATCAAACGTTGGTGACGTCAAGGGTCAAAGAGGTGGAATCATGGGCCTTCCAAGGCCAACATCATAGTGGGTGGGAAAGACCCCCCTAGTTCTAGTTTTTCCATGTTGTCTCTGGTGGAACGTCCTCCTCTCTCTCAGGTGCAAACCTCTGACCTGTCTCTACCCCTGGCTTGGGTCCCAACATCCATCTGGTGGGATTTTATCCCTATGGGGGTCCGAACTAATCATCTCCCTGTGTGTACCTATCTGTCGAGTGTGGCCCTGCAACAAAAAAAAGTACGCCCTCCATGGGCTCATAAGTCACAGAGATCATAGCAATGTCAATCACATCTAATAATCAAGTTATTTAAACATGTGCATAAAACACCCTTTCCCAAGACATGTGCTCAAAGACGTTATGATATTCTACAAGCTAGGTTTGGAGAGGATGCCAAGAGGTCCTATTGGGATAATTCTCATTGGACATGGAATGTTTCCAAGTGAATATAAATCCAGTCTATGTAAGTGGATGAGGTGGTGAGGGATGTTTGAGCAATGGGTGCAATGATGACAGGGGGATGTATGGATTACCTGTGGGTGCCTCTGAAGAGGGTGATTTGCACCTTGTCATGGATGCAAATGTTTCCAAGCCCATTCAATTCCTTTTATCCTTTTATATTATTTATTTTTCTTTCAAGAGACTAGTTAAGGGACACTGCCCTGGCGTGGTGACTAGTGGTGACAATGTTACCCACAAGCATTTCACAGAGATGAGAAGGTTGGCTCGTGATGATACCCCCTTTCTCTTGGATATGCCACCAAGAACCACCACCCTGGCGTGGTGACAAAATGAATGGTATTGTCATACCACTACATTCCTATGGTCCAAATAGTTTGGCTCGTGAAGAGACCCCCTATCGTCCAAGTAGGTCTTGGTTTTATTCTTTTATGGGTCCCTCTGTTTCTTGCTAAGAATCCTTTTATTGATTTCTCGGGGATCCCTGGGCAAAGAATATGAAGCTTTTTTTATTTTGGCTTTTATCTTTTGCTAGCTACTTTTACCCTCTAAGACTTTATCCCCTTCTTCCCACAAGGTAAGGTACAACCCTTTACTAGCTTGGCAAACCCAGTGCCCAAACCAGTGTAGGGGATGGATGAGAGGGAAAAAAAAGATGGAAAGTGATAAGTATGGTGGGAATGGATGATGAACTTTCATGAACCCACCTAGTGGCAACTTAAATCCTATGCGAACCAACTTGCTAGGGCAGCATGTCCTTCCCCCCAGGTGTGGACAAGTGGAAAGGCATAAGGTCCAAGCACACGTTAGAAGTAAAAATAATTAAATGCACATATTCAAATGTTTTGAGAATCATAGTGACACATACCATGATACTCAGACTCATGACCTCATGGAGCAAGACCCACTCTTGTTGAAGGACCAAGCTGATGGGATGGATGTTATTGTTGCTGACAAGATGGAGGCATTGAAGAAGAAATATGGGCCCTCCAGGGCCAGGCTCAAGTCAATATCACTCTTGGTACTCCATGTCAAGGACCTGTGGGCCTCGAGACATCATCTTCTTAGTTACCCCTAGGTTAAGGGATAACATCTGGCTCCAACTCGGGGACATGTGCTAACCATAGAGTGCATGAGAACCTCAGCATCTCTAGCATGACCTGTGATCTACTTGATCTCAACAACAAATTATTAGTAATCATTTGGGGTGATGATATCAACCCCGACTCATATATGGTACAGTAAATGAAAATAAATATATATACAAATGGAAATACAACTACTCTAGCATGAAATGCAGATGGTATATACAATGAATGAAAATTCCTACCTACTTACATGTACTTACCTGTGAATTCAAGTCTCTTCCCCCTGATGGGGTTTGATGAGGTGCCCACTAACTGGTAATGAATGCCTTCTTCCTTCCAATGTAGACAAATAGTAGGCATCATTGACTGACTTTCTTCCAACTCTGAATGGTCCAAGCCAAAATTGTGCATTTCCCTTGACATTAGTAGTCTCTCCCTTATTTGTGTCCCACATCTAGATGGTGTCTCCCTCCTTGTAATCTTTGGTTTTGAACTTGGTCATTTCTTGTACAAACCTAGTGTACTATCTTAAGGGAGGAGGGTGGGACTCTACTGTGAAAACTTCTTGTTGGGACAGTCAGATCAGTATGTTATCTTCTCCTTTCTTTAATAATTTAATAGCCCCAACTTCTTTGTCTTTATATTTGTTCAAGAGTTGATGATAATCTGACTTCTTTGGGAATGATATCTTATCAAAGTCTTCTTTTGTATCAAAAGGCATGTCATTGGGATAAAATTCAGGAAGACTCTCTTCAATCGACTCATGTGTTTCGTTAGCTTCGATGTCGTCACCTATTTCTTTCACATGGATTTTGGTCATTGGCACATTTGGGAGGTGGCTTATTGTTGTATCATTCATAGGCACATTGATATAAGTGAGATCCATCTCTAGGGTGTCTCCCAGTATTGCAACAAATTTTATGGATAATAGCATCCCCCACACATTTGGTACATCCACCACTACGATGTCCATATGGATCACTCTCTCGAGATATCTTCCAAGGCATACTTCCACGTTATAAACTACCCCATGTGTGGGTATGGCTCTGGAATCAAAGCCACACACATTCATCTAAGGTCGTGTGACCTTTAGACCCAATTGTTCCATGACCTTCAAAGACATCATGTTAGCACCTACCCATGAATCCAGCATACAATTGTTAAGGCATTTGTTATTGATCAATAAGGTCATGAAGAAAGGTGGATGTCCATCATATTGAACCCTAAATTGATTGGCTTGTAGAATAATAAGAGGGTCCATTGGTCCATCTGACCCTTTGAAAAAATTATCAAACCTTTCTTTGACAGATGGTACCTTGATGACTTCTCTCAAGGGGATTGTCACATGCATTTTGGCTAATTCCCCTTCATAGTCAAAACTTAAGTCCACTTTGTCGGACTTGGGAGGAATTTTAGGAAGGAGTATGTTCATGGGTGGAGGTCTTGTTTGTGATGCCACAAGACCAGTGGAGAGAGGTTGATTCATTCTCTTTTGTCTAGTATACACTTGGGATTCTTGTTTCTTCAACTTTTCTCTTGATTCCTGGTCAAGGTTGTTTATCACCTCCATCCTATCCTTCATGGCTTCTTCTTTTATGCCTTCTTGATGTTCATCAGGAGTAATATTAAGGAAAATTTGAGGATCCTCAATGGTATGGTCCATTATGTTCACTTGTTCATGGTTTCCATTGTTGAAAGGACACTCCTTCTCCCAGTGTGACTCACTACATTGCAGGCACCAAGGGTTTTCATCCACTATGTTTGTAGGGGATAACGTATTTGGAACCTCTTGATCATTGTTTGGTCTGAAAACTTGGTTCCCTTTTTGGAACTGGCCCTTGTAAGGAACCCTAGGGGCTTGTTTTTTAGTCCTTTCTAGGTTGACAATCCTATTCATCATAAGCTCTTGGGTTTTTACCAGAACATCTACAGTCAGTTGTAAATTTTCCAAACTAGCACTAATGTCTGAGTTAGGTTCATCATTGTGGACTGTCTTAGGTTTAGTGTCCATTCTGACTCTTGGTACTGAGAAAGGATCAACTCTAGATGATGAAAGGTTGTCCTCAATCCTTGTAGCTAACTCTTGGGCTTCTTGGATTGTTTCAAGGTTTTTATTTCTAAGGATATACCCTAGCTTACTTGTAAAGGCTTTGGTATAAAGGAAATGAAGGAAATTTCCATAAGGATGATGACTCACTGGGATCTTTTGCAACAAGGTTTCAAAATTGTCATGGAACTCTCTAACGGTTTCATTCTCTTATTTTACAAGGTTATTCAGCCTTATCAGCAACATGTTGGGGTCTTCCTTGACACTCCATCATTTGAGGAATACTTCCTCTAACCTATCCATAGTTTTAATACTAGCATCAGGGAGACCATTGTATCAATGTATAGCACCATCATGGAGGGTAGCAGAGAACAATTTCATAGCTAAATCTTATGTATCATCACTGATGGGATGAAGCTGGAAAGAGGCCCAAAATTTGCTCATGTGATCTTCAGCACTGACAACATCATTTCCGGTGAATTTGGGAAACCATTTTTCATACTTAGGGGGCATTTTCCTAGGGTAGCTTGGTATATTTGTCATGTCTAGTGGTTTGAAAAGCTTGGATTACCATTGTCTTTGGTTATTGGCTTGGTTTGGAATGACATTCTGAGTTCTCGTGCTAGACATTGTGTTTAAGGGAATATTGCCTCCAAAAAGTGATTTTACTACAAGAGAGTTTTAGGGAGGCTTTCTTCTAAAGGATTGGGGAGGCTTGGTGTACCTCCCTAAGGTTTGTGGAGTCACCATATAGTTTTCTAGAAACTATCAAATGGATGAGGGGATAACCCTCAATGGAGTCGCCAGGTAATCTTTATAAAGTAAATACTTTTGGGGAAATACTTACCGAGAAGTCTCGTCCTTGAGTAGAATTGACTCAGTGTTCAACGGTGCCAAAATGTTATCGCTCAATTTGTATTTGTTCCAAGGGAAAAGGTTAAAGGAGAGCAAATTGGTGTAACGGCAGGTTATCCTACCACTGTCACCTCAACAGGATACATCTTTCTATTTAGGGTTGATGGCCCAAGGGAGACGTCCCCGATGACCTGGGGGTTTGAGAAGGCAAAGGTTAAAGTGATTATGAAAATATCCCCTCTCACAAGTCACATTGATTAGAAAGTCCCGGGTTTTTAACAAATGAAGTAGTGAAGTATTAAGATGTACTTTCCTAGAACATAGAAACAAGAAAAGATATATTTTGCAAGTACAACTTGTTGTTAGTACTTCATAAAACCATGGAATTTATCAATAAAAGAAATAGTTGATGTATGAATGAAGCAAATAGATTTTTGTAACAACAATGTTTATAAGATAGTAGCTTCACAATAAATTCCTTAAAGTGGCTTCACAATGACCAAGAATAATTACTCAACAATAGAAAAGTACTAGCATTTGTCGGAAGCAAATTAGGAAGTGTATAAATCAACTTTACAATTTCTTTTAGGTGTTTTTAATGCTGCAATAGATGGTTGTAGTTACTTTAGTAATAACGGCAAATAGGTTAGTAGATTAGAATATTCTAAGGTTAGGAGTAGTTAGTAGAGAGCTTAAGGTAAAGGTTTTGATAGTGGTTTTTGTCAATCACTCAATTGTAAGGCTTAGATCATTGCTTTTTAGGGTAGATGGAGTTTTTTTAGGCAGCGAAAAATCTTGAAGGAACAAATGATAATAAGAGAGCTAGAGACAAGAGGGTCAATAATTGAATTGTTGGTAGCCCAAGGCTTCAATCACCAAACGCTAGGGGGGAAATGGCTACTAGGAAGTAGGTAACCATGGGACCTAGTAGTTTTCCTCCTTTTTCATCTCAAGGATGAAGTAGATGATGGGTAGATGAAACAAAAGGTGCTAGGGTGTTGCAATGGCAAGGCCCTTAGCAAAAATCTTCAAGAAAATCAGTTTTCTAGCATAATCTAGTAGGTGAAAGTTATTAAGGAAAGAATAATAACATGTGCTTTAGTATCCTAGGGTTTTAAGCTAGAAATTTCATAATAATAGTATAAATGTAGGATAAATACAACCATAACCAATCAATGAAGAAGAATTGCAGAAAATTTACTTACATTCACCAAGAATCATCTAGCAAATAGCCTAGTTCAACACTTACACCAAGAAAAATGCAAAAAAACTCCAAAATAAGCCTCCTTCAAGAAGTGCRCACTAAATTTCAGCCAAGAAACCCTAACTAGGTCACAAATTTCAGACCTCACTAAGTGTGAGTGAAAAATGATGAAATAATTCAAGGGAAATTCCCTTATTTATACCATTACAATGACCAGAATTAGGTCAAAAAGGTCGGCATGGCCAATTTACATGTAATATCCAGTTTTTACATAAAATGACAAATTAAAACCCTAAATCAAGCAGAAAAGGTGACATCATGCCATTTTAGGGTGACGTTAGGCCCTTTTGATGAAACGTTGGCCTTCGAGAGAAAAACGTTAGCCCTCCCAAGGCCTATGGATCAAGCCACATGTGCCACTTGGCACGTAACTGCCTACAAAGTGTCCATCAAACGATGGTGACATCAAGGGTCACATAGGTGATTTCATAGGCCTTCCAAGGCCAACATCATACTGGGAGGGAAAGACCCCCCTAGGTCTAGGCCTGCCAAGCTGTCTCTGGCGGAACGTCCTCCTCTCTCTTTGGTGAAAGCCTCTAACCTATCTCTACCCCTGGCTTGGGTCCCAACATCCATCTGATGGTATTTTATCCCTATGGAGGTCTGAACTAATCATCTCCTCATGTGTACCTGTCCTTCGGGTGTGGCCCTATAACAACAAAAAGTACTCCCTTCATGGGCTCATAAGTCACAGGGATCATAGCAATGTCAATCACATCTAATAATCAAGTTATTTAAACATGTACATAAAACCCTCTTTCCCCAGACAAGTGCTCAAAGATGTTATACTATTCTACAAGCCAGGTTTGGACAGGACACCATGAGGTCCTATTAGGATAATTCTCATTGTACATGGGATGTTTCCAGCTCAATACAAATCCAGACCACGTAAGTGGATGAGGTGGTGAGGGATGTTTGAGCAATGGGTGTAGTGATGACAGGGGAATGTATGGCTTACCTGTGGGTGCCTATGAAGAGGGTGAGATGCACCTTGTCATGGATGCAAATGTTTCCAATCCCATTCAATTCCTTTTATCCTTTTATCCTTTTATCTTAATTCTTTTTCTTTCAAGAGACTAGTTAGGGGACACTTTCCTGGCATGGTGACCAGTGGTGACAATTTTACCCACGAGCATTTCACGGAGATGAGAAGGTTGGCTTGTGATGAGACCCCCTTTCTCTTGGCTATGCCACCAAGAGCCACTACCCTGGAATGGTGACCAGGTGAATGGTAGTGTCATATCGTTACATTTCCATGGTCCTAATAGGTGGACTTGTGAAGAGATCATCTATCCTCCAACTAGGTCTTAATTTTATTATTTTATGGGTCCCTATGTTTCTGTCTGAGAAGACTTTTAATGATTTCTCGGGGATCCCTAGGCAAAGCATCTGAAGGTTTTGTTCTTTTGGATTTTAAATTTTTCCAGCTACTTTTTCCCTCTAGGCCTTTAGCCCCTTCTTCCCACAAGGTAAGGTAGAACCCTTTGCTAGCTTAGCAAACCCAATGCCCGAACCAGTGTAGGGGATGGATGAGAGGGAGAAAAAAGATGGAAAGTGATAAGTATGGTGGGAATGTACAATGACCTTTCATGAACACACCTAGTGGAAACTCAAACCCTATGGGAACCAACTTTATAGGGCATCATGTCATTCCCCCCAGGTGTGGACAAGTGGAAAGGCATAAGGTCCAGGCACACGTTAGAAGTAGAAATAATTAAATGCACATATTCAAATGTTTTGAGAATCAGAGTGACAGATACCTGAACTCATTGTCTCATGGAGCAAGATCCATTGTTGTTGAAGGACTAGGCCAATGGGATGGATGTTCTTGTTTCTGACAAGATGGAGGCACTGAAGAAGAAATATGGGCCCTCTAGGGCCAGGCTCAAGTCAATATGGCTCTCGGTACTCCATGTCTAGGACATGTGTGCCTCAAGACATAATCTCCTTAGTTATCCCTAGGCTAGGGGATAACAGGACCAATGTGAGCTTCGTCTCTGTCAGTGCACCATCAAGGAAGTCCTAGTACAATGGAAAGATACAACTCCAGCAGATGCCACCTAGGAGCCAACTACCATTCTGCAGTAATTTCCTCGTCTCAATCCTTGAGGACAAGGTTGTTTTTTAATGGGGAGGGAATGTTAGGGACCTAACCTCCCTAACCCCTCATGTAGGTATAATAATATATTTTCCATGTAATAAAGTCCAATATTAATAAGGCCTAGTAATAAGGAAGAATAAGTCAAATGTAAGAAGACCTAATAGAAGGTTTTTCTTTTGTTAGATATATTTAGTATAAATAGGAGTCAAGGGCATGAGAAGTCTTGTCTTGAGAATTATTGTAATAGAGTGTTTCTTTGTTGGAGGTTTCCCCCTCGAAGAGAAAAGTGAACATTGTTTCCTATCAATAAAGGTATTATTTTTTGGTGTTGTTATTTCATATATTGTGTTGTTCTATTGTTATTCTCTACAGTATTTCTATTTTTGTCTATTATAATATATCTGGTACCTTACATCGACTAGGTACGAAGTAATTATAGCATGCATCCCAGCCAGCCAGTGAAATTCCATCTCGGGGAATGAATTTGCAACCTATAGGAGAGAGAAATTTACCAACAACTAGAAATAAACCAAATTAGCAACTCCCTAAACTATTGTAATGGATTTGGAATGAGGTCCATTACTCTCCCAACTCCTAAATGGATGAATGGAGGAGAGTAAAGAGTTGTTGGGTGAGTTCTCTTGCTCATGGATATTGTAACTATGAAGGAAATCCTCACAATAATAGATGATAGAGAATCCTTAGTGAATAAACAACACAAACAACCATTAAAATACATACCATCTCCATATCAACTCATAGACAGAGAAAACAACATAGAAAATGAATATATTCACACATAAGAACTATGAGTTTACCCTGGAAACCCAAATGGGAAAACCAGCTTCAAATGGATGCTTAATCTATTTTGAAAATCTTTAGTTACAATGTTATCCATGGCTCTCTTTGCATCATCTCCTATCGTGGCCAAAAGACTCTTTGAGAATGAAAAATGAAAAAGATATCGGGACAACTAGGGTAATTGGAAGGACAACGAGCACGACCTTTCATTTTCCATTCATCGATCTTTTCTCTCCTTTATTATTTTTCTTCCTCATTTAATTGTCTCTTTTTTTTCTCTTTCATATTATTCAATTTTACATTAGAATCATTTTTCATAGTTTGTTTGACCTTCTTTAATTGTGGAACTAGTTTGTAGGTACTCAATCTTACAACCATTCACTTGTTTAAATCCATTTCAGATCAATAAAAATAAAATTTCTGAATTGCATTAAAAATATCAATTCGCATAATTTCCACTAAAAATAATTAAATAGAAGAACATATATTGAAAGAATTATCGTTATTATTAATTTTGAGGATGCATAAATCTCTAAATAGACAAAGCGTACAGAAATATCAAAGCCTGAGGTGTAATGTATTCACTTACATGGTAAAAGGTAAGGTATATCATATTCATTTAAGTGCATGGTAAAATATCAAGTGAATAATTTAGTAAAGAAAATTATAATACTTAAGAAGACCACTCGACATTGGTATTTGTTTATTCCAATCTCGCGTGAATAATTTAGCAAGAAAAAAAAAAAAGTTAAATACCTATTTTTCACCCAAAAAAAAAAAAGTACTTATATTCAATATGAATACAAAAATAACAGTACAACCAAAAAAAATACCAAAAGGAAGAAATCCTTCGACCAAGAACAGACATAAAAAAAGCACACGACATACAGATGGGAAAAAGGAGAACCACCATAAGAACAAGACCACCTAGAAAGAATCACCCCAAACCCCTGAAGGCCATTAATATCAAAGTTCAGATCGCAAAATTAGAAAAGAGGAATGATATAATCATTCTTAAGACTACCCATTGGATGTAGCTTGGGTGGTTGGGAGGAATGAATGTTACCCTCCCCACCCAGGTTCAATTCCTTGTAAGTTACATGTTATGCCCTTAAATGGGATATTTGAAATAGCTGCCTCCCTATGTTCTCTCGCAGATTCCGTGGAGGTTTACATGGAAGTAGCAAGAGCATTGATATCTGGTGCGGTGAACCACATGGAAAAAAAAATCATTCTTAAGAGCTCCATCAATCCATAATTGAACAAAAAACTTTCCTTCCTCCAAAGATGAAGCTTGTGAGGCCAAATTATTTGCTTA
>ML810220.1:19151-32180 GCA_009831015.1 Picea engelmannii
ACATGAAATTCCTTGAGAAAATGATGTTTCTTCATGGCTTTTTATAGCATAGCATTGGGTTATTATGTAACCCCTTTGAAGTGTGAAAAGAGGCTCTTTAGGGCTCAATTAGGTCTTTGACCAGCCTACCATGCGGATTCAGCTCAGATTTGATGTCAAATCAGCTTGGGAGCTGATCCATTAGTGGTTGGGAGGCTGACCAATTTCAATAAATGTGTCGTTTAGCAGGTGCGCGGGTTTTTCGCCTAACAGTCGCGCCTCGTGCGCATATGCACGCATTGTACGTTGTTGTTCCACGCATATGCGTGCGCACCCAGATTCTGTAAAGCGCCCTTCAATTTTTGGTTACTTTGTATAGTTTTTGACCCTTTTTCCATGTTGTGGAATTAATCTTGTGCCATGAATGACTTCATTTCTGTTTTGACGATGCGGAGTTCTTGTCGCCATGTGCGGACGAAATTTCAGTGATAATAGATGCCCCCTAATGGATGAGGTTAGGAGAATACGTATAGCCGAAATCCATCAATGTTTATTTTATTGGGAATGGTGTTGTAAGAGAGAGAAAGAGTGGGACCGTGTAGAGTAATCCTTTGGAGAAGAAAGGAACTGGTAGAACTTGACCTTCCATAAGGTGCGTAACAATATACAACTATGTACAAACGAGGCGGGCATGCCCCATGCTCGTGTGATGTAACTCTGAAAAAAGATGACTGAAGTGTTGGTGTAGATGACTGCAGTGCCCTCGGGGGCGGTAATGATAAAAGGTAGAAGACAATTTTGCAAAGGAACATACTCTGAACAATAGGCACTGATCACGGTAATAAGTAGTGACGATGATGCGGGCATTGATGGCCCTACCAAGTTCAGAGGTCTTCGGCAAATGATAATAATAACTGCAATAGTCGCAAAGTAAGACCCACCGTAACATGAGAAAGTTTTGGCGTCGAATGTTATGGGGGTCAACGACATCAGGGAGAAATGGTGTTTCCCCCTGTGTCGTTCGAGATCTCTCATTGAATGGAAAATGAGAATCAAGATACTGTCGCCCTTCTGGAAAATTGTGATGATGTCGACAAAAAGGGGGACATGACTCCTAGAAGCAAAAGGGCTCCGTGGAATCTACTGAGATGAGGAAGTGGCAGAGGTACACGGACGAAGTCAAGAAGTGGGAAGACTCAAGATGGCCCTTGGTGGGAGAGTGTATGATATAACGCGTGGCCGCAACCGTGTAACAAGGTTGAGTGTCAGGGGGACGACAAGACGAGTGATAAGTTGTGCCAGAGGTGGGACAAGGTGAACAAATTCAGAGGGTAGAGGTAAGTGAACTGTATAGTACTCTGAAAATATGGACGATGTCGGCAAGGGTAAATGAGAAGCAATGCTCCGACCAAGGGTGACATGGGTTGTGTGTGGCCAAAAGAAGCAGGTCGCCAATGGTGGCGACAAAAGGAAATGACTGAAAATAAAGGTGTTTGTACAATAAATAATGAATAATTTTTGGGAAAAATGTACAAATACAGAAACGGGTGCCCCAGTGTGAAATGAGTGCCCCAGGGAGGGCATAAATTTCTTGGAAAACAGACGAAGGGTGGGGGCCCCATTGGTGAGTTTCTGTATGAGGTAGGTGAAATGAAGATAGGTTCGCAGATGGGCAAACTGATGGTGGATGAAAATGGAGGGTTCATGATCCTGCGGAGATGCAGGTAAAAGAATAGAACCATAAAGCGATGATCTGGGAGTCCATATGGGAAGCTAGCAAAATGAGGAGAAGAAGTATGTGGTTGATCTGCAACATGATGAAAGACTATCGGGACTCCCATCCCTAAAGGGTAATGAAGAACAGCATGAGTGTCAAAAGTGCTAAAAGGTGTTATGAATGGGACAACTCATGTGGGCGAGAATGCTACCGGGTTACAACACCGAAGATGCAAAATGGAGGTGTGGGTACTGCAGAGCCGGGAATGAGGATCCTAAAGGAAAATATCAGAGGGTGTGATTGGAAAAGGTAAATGCAGTACAACGGGGGAAGACTACATGCCAGTGCTGAAGATATACCTGAAGGGATGATGTTGATGACCGATGAGCAAGTACCTGCACACATAACAACCAAATACCCAAAGTGAACAATATCTGAAGAGAATCAAAGATATGAGCATGTATTTGACAAATGTGACAATGCACGTGCGTACCTGACCATGATAGGAAAAAAATGTGCCCCGGGGGCTCAGGATGAAAAGTGACCCAGGGACGGCTAGGATGTAGGTGGCGGGATGATAATCCCGTGGCTGAAGACGGTTTGAAAAACGGACACCGTGGGCTCCCGGAAAGTTGAGTGGAAGTTTGGCAAAAGGCCTATATATAGTTGTAGGGCCCACATTGCCACTTCATTTGTACCTACTGCTACAGTGGATGGACGAGCAGATTCAGAGGAGATTGGATGGTTCAAGGAGCACGAGGTATCCGATCGACGGTGTGCGAGTTGCAGGTTAGTGGTCTGATCGTCCTGCATAGAAATAGGTTTCTAATTTTTGGGCAAGGTAGGTACGGGGGGTCGTACAAGGGGTTTTAGGGAATTTTGACTAGGGTGTGGGCCCACATGTGCGGGCGATTCAGTGGAAGGCGCGCATAAGTGTGCGCCCTTCCACTAAATAAACGCGCATTGGTGCGCATGAGGGGGAATTTAAGGCATGCCATAGGGGGGCGCCTGTGAGGTGGACAGGCGCGCACTAGTGCGCGCCTGTGCGGTGAATAGGCACACATCAGAGCATGCCTGTGGGTTTGACAGGCGCGCCCTAGCACGCGCCTATATGGTGAACAAGCGCGCTCACGAGCGCGCCTTTGGGAAAAACAGGCGCGCATACGTGCACGCCTGTATAATGAACAGTTGTGCATGTGTGCGCGCCTGTGGGTGGTAAAACCGTGCCTAATAGGCAAGGTTGAAGGGTAAAAAGGGAGTCTTTTTGATGCATTGGATGGTTGCATAAGCTGATATAGGACTCTGTGTTGTGTGCAGGTGGCTAGCAGTGATTATGGATGTCCGGTGGCGTGAGCAAGACTGGTCACAGTTGCGAGATGTTGTGTCCAATGCAGGGCCTGCGGTTCGAGCGGCTTTAGCAACCAGTGGGTTGCTAAAGTTCGTTGAGTGCCCGTTGATATGGGCACAAGAGTACTTGATGCAGTTCTTGCTCCAGATGTGGAGTCTAGACCTGCACTGCTTCATCGTGCGAGGAGAGCAGATGCCCTTCACTACGGTGGAGGATATTTATTTTTTGATTGGGCTCCCCTTTCAGGGAACACCGCTGCCGGCAGAGCCTGTGCTGTCGAGAGACATGCACTTGCGGGAGATCATCGAGCGCTATTTCTCAGGTGAGAACTACATGTCTGGGACTGTAGTGAGTATTAGTGGTCTGGATTCCCTGTTGCATCATTGCATAGCGGCGATGATTGTTCGCGTATACGGGTCACTGGCGACACAACGGATTAGTGGTGGCCAGTTGTTGGTGCTGGAGAGAGTGGTGGTGGGTCATGAGCGGTTTGCATGGGGGTTGACCCTACATGCGCGTATGATGGCGCAGCTGGACCATTGTCAGTCCACAGGCACCGGAGAGTTTGCGTTCGGCTCTATCCTGGTAGCATGGTTTTTGGAGAGGGTGTCGATACTGCACCCGCGGATTCTTCAAAAGGCGCCTGGGGCGCGAGAGCCTCAATTGAGGCGGTGGTCCGCAGTTTTGGTTCACCACAGTGGTGGCGAAGGTGGGCATTATTTCACGGTGTAGGCAACACAGATCTGGCGGCAGATTCCGCAGGTCATACTTCGATACCCCTATGCTGGGGTGGACTTCCGGGAGGACCCGGACATGGTATTGCCTCCTGGGGAGGTTTTTTATCACCGAGGTATGTTGAGTTTTGTATATGTTTTGATGATTTATGTTATGTTTTGAGATATCAGTTCATATGTATGATGATATATATTGATACAATCTTCTATTTGTTGTTTGGTGCATGTGCAGATATAGCACCTCGCGGGCGCGAGGTGGAGTGGCAGAGAGCGTCGGTTCTGCGAGTGCCCGAGAGACTGCCGCGCGGGGAGAGACATCGGCGAGATGAGGCTGCGGGGCCCCCAGCAGAGCCTGAGAGGGCAGCGAGGAGGTGTCGAGTTGATGATCCAGGTGCGGGACCATCCCATGCTCCTCCGGCGGTAGCCGGAGTATATTTTGACACTATACGTCGTCAGCTGGAGACAGTGTTACAGGACGTGCTTGAGGGCATGTGGATACGTATCCAGGACGAGGGGTTCCTGGAGCAGTGCATAGGATTACCGCCCCCATGGCGAGGTATAGTGCGGCGAGGAGATGTGCTCGCCGCGATGACTAGTGGACGCCTGCCACCAGGGCAGGGGGGTCCTGCGGATGTTCCACCACCACCGCCTAGGGCCGGTGGGGGTGGGCCACCGCCTCCTCCTGAGGGAGGAGCAGTCGGGGGTGCGATTAAGGCCCCCTGATGTATGTATGTATATTGTATATCTTTTTGATAGGCTGGTGAGCCGATTTTTGTACCGAGATGTGGCACGGGCCTGCGGGCCGATGTATTTTTTGTATGTAAACATTCGGATGGCCGGATAGGCCCATATATATATATATGAGTATACATATTTTGATATCCAAATGTTGTTTTACATGTGTTTTGTGTTGATGATGATGATGATGTCTATTCTATCTGTATGTTGTGACAGGATGTATGAGATGTTTATGTATGTGTAGTTTGATGTGATATATGCCAATCTAACACCATGTTAGCGATTTCATCGGTTGTTTGATTCAATTGTCTTGGAATATGTGTAAATGTAATGGAATCAAAATGTCGAGATAATAATCTAACCTGCAGGTATTTGCGAAAGAGGCACGGATCGCGTACACGGTAAACATTGTTGAGCTAGAGAACGACTAGTTGCGAGTCGAGGAAGACGCTAAGGTGGCGAATATGATGACGTTGGGCATCGGCCGGGAGGCCGATGACCACAGTGTATTCGGCTTGGTTGTTGGTTGCTGGTCCCAAACAGATGTCGTTTGAATGTAGCATTTCATGAGAGGGGGTATATAAATCCCAAGCCGCCGAAGCGAGATTTGTGTCCAACGGCTAGCGCCATCGGCATACCCAATGTGGTAGGCTGGTGGAGGAAGCATCTATCAATAGCACAAAGGATATTTTAGACTAGAGGGATGAGAGAAAAAAGATTAAAAACACTAAAAAAAAGAAATAACCTAAAGTAGTTTGACTACTTCTAAGCATAAAATTTCTTGAGGTATAACCCATTGACGGGTTCTTTGAGCAAGAGGCCTTCGGGGGAGGCCAGGATGTATGCCCCTTTGGTGAGGCAATGTTGGATGATGTAAGGGCCATGCCAAAGTGATTCGAATTTTCCATGGCCAAAGGTATCATGAGCGATATCATAGGCTAGGAAAAGGTCGCCTTCGCGGAAAGATCGAAGGTTGACATGGCAATCAAATGCAGCCTTGGATCGTTTTTTAGCTGCCTCGTTGTTCTGTAATGAAGATCGACGATCTTCATCCAGCGACTCCAAGTTCAGCAAGCGCTGCTCCATTGGAGCAGTGTCAGGTAATAGCTCAATTGCGGTGTGAAGGGTGGGAATTTTGCACTCGATGGGAAGAGTTGCCTCGATCCCATGGACTAAATGAAATGGCATGAAACCTCTAGCGGTTTTTACTGTCGTTCGATAAGCCCATAGCGTGGAAAATAACATATGATGCCAATTGGTTTTATGTTTATTAACCGTGCGCTGTAACATGGTCTTGAGGACTTTGTTCACTGCCTCAACCTGTCCGTTTGACTGAGGGTAATATGGTGAGGCAAACTCATGAGAGAAGCCTAACCGAGATGAGAGTTCGACGAAAATCTCATTCTCGAAGTGTTTTCCATGATCGAAAACAAGTTGGAGTGGTACACCAAAATGAGATATGACGTGGTTAAAGAAGAAGCGCGTTGCAATATCAGCGGTGTTGTTGAAAGTGGGCATAGCTTCGGCCCATTTAGTGAAGTAATCGACGGCAACAACAATGTATTTGTGACCATTGCTAGAGGGGGGATTACAAGTCATGAAGTTAATGCCCCATTTACAAAAGGGGCCCGCGGTAATGACAGGGTGAAGAAGAGCAGGGGGTGCTCGGCCTTTGTTGGCATAGAGCTGACATTGCTCACATCATTTCACGGCATGAATGCAATCGTGAAACAAAGTAGGCCAAAAGTAACCGGCTCGGATAATCTTCTGAGCCTTGGAGATACCTGAAAGATGCCCCCCACATACACCACTGTGGCAGTCGTTTAAGACTCTGTCGGCCTCATCAATAGTCAGGCAGCGACGAAGCATGGTGTCGACGCCCCACTGATATGGGATGCCATCGATGAGGAGATAGCAGGGGGCCTGATGGCGAATACGCCGACGATCATCTCGTGATAGGTGATTACCGAACTTTTGAGTTCGTAAGTAGACGAGAAGGTCGACATACCAAGGATCATCGAAAGCGATGTAAAAGAGATGTTCGTCAGGAAAGTCGGTGTTCACGGGGGGACTGGTGGTGTCAGAGGGAAGGGTCATGACAAGTTCAGCGAGAACGAGGGCCTTCTTACTCTTAGGTGTTGAGAACGCGAGGTCGTATTCCTGGAGGATAACGATCCATCGAGTGGATTTGCCGTTAACCTTGCGATGGCTGAGCAAATATTGCATAGGGTTTGAATCTGCAACGACCTTCGTGGTGCGAAGCATAATGTAATGGCGCAGTTTTCGGACTGCAAGGACAACTGCAAGAGAAAGGTTCTCTTCGTGTTTGTAATTCAAGGGTGGTCCCGAGAGGTTCTTACTAATGTAGTAAATGACATGTTCATGATTGTCATCTCTGAGTTGGACGAGGACGCTGGCTACTGATACAGCTGATGCTGATACATAGAGGATGTAGTCGCGATTATAGTCAGGTGCATTAATTAAAGGTGCATTTGAAAGCACTGCTTTGAGATCGTCAAACGACTGTTGGGCATAGTTGTCCCAGTGAAAGGGGATGTCGTGACAAAGTAAGCGAAGGAAACCATGTGCACGTATGGCATAATCTGGAACAAAGCGTCTGAGGAAGTTCGCTTTTCTCTGTAGACTCTGCAGTTGTCGTAAATTCCGAGGGGGTGGAATTTCAGTGATGGCTTTGACTTTGAGGGGGTCCACGGTAATACCGCTTTGTGAAACGATAAAACTGAGGAGTCGCCCGGTGGTGACACAAAACACACACTTGAGGGGGTTCAAGCGGATGTTGTATTGGCGACACCGTTGAAAGATGATTCGTAAATCATCGAGATGTTGGGTGTGCTTCTTAGATCGGGCTGTGAGGTCGTCTAAGTAGGCGAGGATGATTTTAGCCAGATCATGAAAGATGTATGTCATCGCGCGCTGGAAGTTTGCGCCGGCATTTTTGATGCCGAAGGGCATGACACAATATGCAAACGTACCCCATGGGGTAATGAATGCGGTTTTATACTGATCGGCTGGGTGAATTTGAATTTGGTTATAGCCAGAGAATTCGTCCATAAAGGAAAGATCCTTGTGGCCAGCGCAGTCATCGATAATTTGATCGATGAAGGGCGTTGGAAAATTGTCTTTTGGACATGCATTATTGAGATCGCGAAAGTTAGTGAAAACGCGAATGGTGCCCTGTTTTTTGTCAACGGGTACAGGGTTGGAAACCCATGAAGTGTAAGAGATGGGGTAAATAAACCCGACCGTACGTAATTTTTCAATTTGGGCTTTGATAGCCGCGGCCTTAGATGGGTGTAGCAGTCGTTGTTTCTGGCGAACTGGTGTGATGTCTGGTCAGGTGTCGATACGATGTTCGACAATATATGGGTCAAGGCCAGGCATCTCCGTGTATGACCAGGTGAAGATATCTCTGTATTCTTGGAAGAGGGCTTTATAGGCAGTGATTTCCTGTGGAGTGCAAGCGGCTCCAATAATGATTTCTTCGACGATGCCCTTTTTAATGGAAATGTCGATTTTGATGGTGGGGGAAATGTTAGCCAGATTACCTTCTTCAAATGCGTCGGGGGCTGGAATGGGATTATTGAACCAATCGATAGGCCCGGATGGGATAAAATCTTTGGTTTTGACGGCGTAGATGGGGTTTTGGTGCGGAGGCATGAGGGCTTCCTGTGGAAGGAAGAGTGCACGATGATGTAGTGCGTCCCAGGGAGAGTCTGGGCATTGTAGCTCTTCCAGTATTTCTTCGTCGCATTGGAAACAATGGGAATATAATGGATCGTGAGGAGTGATCTATGTGCCAGTGTGAGTGTCCCCTGCTAGAGAAGCAAGGGGAATGGTGCTAGCAGATGATGAGGGTTCACTCGACATAAACCATATGTTAAAACACTTAGGGGTACTCGTGGTGGTTGGGTGGATAGTGTCCACAGGGAAATGAACAGGAGAGTTAGGTGGTTCCAGGGTAAATCCTCAGATACGCCATCTAAGAACCATGGAGGCGTTGGAAGTGCCTCGGGTTCTGGAGAAATGATATGGAGATCCTCGAGTGACGAAGGAAGGTCAATTACCACCGCTATGGGTTGGTGGGCAGGGTCAATTGACGTTGTCTGTATGCGAGGATCATCGGACACCCGTATGTAAAGTGAGTCGATGAATCGCAGAGAGAGCAAGGGCATCTCATATGTTCATTGACTGTAGTGGTGACATAGCGAATGTCAGTGATGTTTGAAGAGGACGTAGCAGGGCGTGGGTTGCTCTGGAAATTCTGGCGTACAGCAGCTAATGTTTGCCGAAAATGTGGCAGTGCTGGGCAATGATGGGTGTAATGGCCATATTCGAAACAGATAGCACACGCGAATTTAGTCCTCATCCCTTTACTACTGGTTGGTGTGGTGGTAGCAGTAGGACTAGCAGTAGGGATGGGTGTTGTGGGAGTTTGATTGAGTGGAATCAAATTCCGTAATTCTGGTAATGATGGGCAGTTGTTGGTTTGGTGACCCTCTTTCTCACATAAGGCGCAAGGTTGTGGAATGCGCGGAGGAAGTGGAGCTGTGGGCTCCTTCTTCTTTCTCCTGCCCCTGGCTATAACAGGGGGGGTAGGGAGTATGGGGGGAGTGGGCGTGAGGAAAGGAATCGTCATGGGGAGGCCTTCCTGTGGGCGAGGGACAATCTCAGGTGGATGTAAATACCACACTGGGATTGTTAACACCATATTGGGTAGTGTGAGCGTTGCGGCTACCTGGAAAGCTTCTATACCGGGTGGAGGGTAAAAGAAGGGAATTTGAGTGAGGGGTTAGGGAACTGTCTCCCAAATGGGACTAGGCCCCTGAGGGGGTGTGGATTCGTGGACTGTGGGGGTCGACGAGTGCATAGGAGGCTCCTGTGGGAGTGATGTTGCGACCGTTGAGACGTCGGGAATGACTGAAGCCTCCTGAGGAGGATGAGCATCCTCCGTGTGAGTTTCTTTAGATGAGACGACGCATACCTGATTAGGGGGAAGGAGTGGTGGTGCTCCATGGTATGTCCCTAATAAGGATGGATCTTTGAAGATCCCAGGACCCATCTCGACAAGTGGATATGCGTCTTTGTTGGTATGGATGAGAGGAAGAATGTTATCGAGGTTAGCAGATGGATTAGGCTCATAATGTGAGACTTGGTCAATGGTCACAATCTTCCCATTGTGGGGGAACATGATGGTCCTAAAGACTGATGATGCCACTGCCTTCATAGCATACATGTAGCTACGTCCAAACAAGATATTGTAATCGAGTTGAGCATCGATAACTTCAATGTCAATGAGGATAGTCTTTCCCCCGAGTTCAACGGGGACATTTTGAAAGAGCCCTTCGGGAGATGATGGTCATCCGTCATAAGCTCGTAATGTGATGGCGGAAGGAATGAGTTCCGGGGAACCAAGTTTCTGCCATACGGTTTTTGACATGATGCATGTAGATGCACCCTCATCAATGATACACCGATGGACGGTGATGTTCTGTATTTTTACTGGTATTTGAATAGCGACCAAAGCAGGAAGACGAGGTTCACAGCTACCGAGGTCAAGGGTGATGAGCCGAATATCAGCAGGGTCGACTGCCCCCAAGGCAGAAAGTAGTGATTTCCGCTGCGTAGGGCAAGTCTGGACGACTTCCAGAACTGACATGGCAGTCGGGGATTGTGCTAAGTCGTCTACCAAGCTGTAGTTATGTGTTGCCCTAGCCTGTGGGTTATGAACATTCCTGTGCAAGGGGATGTGAGGGATGCGTAATGGTGGTTCGGCAGAAGGGCAAGGGATCACCAATGGGGGGCCCGTCGGTGTAGGGTTTGTCTCAGAAGAGATAGGGGTAGACTCAGCTGATGTATGATACTGACGATTGTGTGTTTGCAGAAGAATTTCTTCCTCACCGGTGAGGAGAATTGTTCGCTCTGCTGGATTGTTGGGGTTGTGATATTGGCCCACCTGCGGTGGGGGATGCTGCGTGTCCTATTGGGTGTTTATCACACCTTGATGTGGGATAGGATTTTGCAGCACGGCGGGAGGGGGTTGTTGCGCATATTGTTGTTGTGCCTGCTGAGGGGCAGGTTGCGTTGGGGAGGGGGGAAGGCTCCCAAAGTCTTTCAACCTTTTGAAATCAGCTATCTGGGGACAATGGTGAGTGTAATGACCGAACAAACCACAAAGATCACAAGGGTGGATGGTTTTAACATTATTCCTCCCTTGGCATTTTTTGTTATTGCCCCCTTGGGGGTTTTGGTTCCCTTGGTTCTAGTTGCCTCCAGTGGGTTGATGCTGTGGGGATTGATTCCCGCCTTGATCAGGGTTGTTATTGTTCATGTTCCGTCCTTTCTTCTTGGCATTGTTCGAAGGGTGAGTTGGGTTGGCTGTGTTTAACTGTTCAAAATTTTGATATTGTTGAGTAGCAGAGGGTTGAACAAAATTTACCCCCGCATGAGGATGTGGGGGAGCCATGGGTTGTGGCGGACCGGGAAAAGGGAAGTATGGATTTTGTGGTGGTACTGATCCATAGGGTACATAGGAAGGCTGTGTGCTTTCACCAGTACTATATGTGGAGGTTGAGGGAGTACCGTTGTTTGTGGGAACAGGTGGATGTATGGGAGGTGTCGGCGGTGGTCCACTAATGGGTGGAGGTATAGCAACAAGGTATGGTTGTTGATAAGGGGGTGGGGTGTAATAAGGAGTGCCTCCATAAGCCGGCGGGTATTGAGGTGTTCCATACATCGGTGGTGGTTGGGGTTGTGGACCATGGTGTGTGGTGGCACCTATTAGTCTGTCTGCTGAGTGAGACATCCCAATCTTGTCCTGGACAAATGGAACGGGTTTTGGAAGATCGGGAAGTACTATGTATAAGTATCCTGATTGTGCATAAATGAGGTCATATTGTTGGGCCTTGATGATGGCTTCCTCTTCAGATTGTGGGAAGGTGGAAGCTACATCCTTACCAAGGAGAGCGACAAGTGATCTAAGAAACCAGTCAAGACATTGTTGTTTGGTGGTTTCTGCTTTACACAAACTACGTCGCCTACGCCACTCATGAATGTGGTCAGCAATGTGGGTGGCTGAGGTATGTTTGAAGTTAGATAGTAGTTCTAGACCGTTGTCATGGCGGATGGGTAATTGGAAGAAAGTTAATAATTCTTTGGCCAAGGACTCAAAGTTCGTATGGGACCCTGATTTTTCTTCGACATACCATTTGGCTGATGGGCCAGTAAGTGTGCGTTGAAATAGTCGCAATCTGACGGAATCATCGATAATGCTATTGGAAGAACACCATAGATGAAATTTCATGACATGGTTGGCAGGGTCATCCCCTACCTTTCCTTCAAACTTTGGTATGTCTGAAGGAAGTTTGGTTGGCATTGCAGGCCATGTGGCGTCATGCAATATAGGATCGTTTGTGAGCTTGGTAAGATCCGGTATGTTGAGAGAGGCCAAATATGGAATCTGTAGTGTGGTGGCAGGATTAGTGCTAGCCATCGTGTGTTGTGAACCTGACCCTTGATGGGGACTGGGTGGGTAGGTGCTCCCTCCTTGAGAGGAAGTGGGTCCCCCGCTTCCGTGCAAAGGAGAGTGAGTGATTGTATGACCTTGGGAAATGGACCCAAGTAAGGTAGAACCAAGCAAAGTTGATCCTAAGATGGTAGCACTCACAGGATTGTGTAAAGGAGGTACTGATGAGCGGGTATGACCAGATACTCCCCCTAAAATAGGAGGAAGGTTGAGCAAGCGTCGTGAACGACGGGGGTTCTGTGGTTCCCCTATGATGTCATACTAGTTGTGTGGATGTGTGCTCAAAGTGGTGAGAGAGAATAAAGAAACGAGAGTCTTTGTTGTGTCTGTCTACACAATATATATCTCAAAGTCAAATCGTAATCAGATGTGCATCATACATAAATGAAAAAGAAGCATATATGTGGGTAAGAGGGTTTTGTCCGCGTGGGAATCAAAATGGAAGCAAATGCTCGTGTCCTAAAAGACGTAACGTCCTTCCTCTCAAATAGCATTGGACCTTCCAATAGTACTCGACAGTGGGGTCTGAAGTCACCAGAAGAGATACTAGTGAAGGATGAAATAACTGGTTATAATGAGGGGTAGAGGGGGCAATATCCCGAAAGAGTTGGCGATACTTCTCAATAGCCACACAAAATCCAATCAAGGTGTGATTGCAGCCCACAACCGCCACCTGGGTAGATGTCCTAAATTTGGTTACTAGGTACCTCGGTCCAAGTGCGGCATTTAGATTTTTAGCCTAAGAAATGGGTCATGGGCTGGATCCCGTCCAAGAGGTGGGTGCCTCAAGGGGGGACGCACAGAACAACCGAACCTCGGCCTTCGAACCTTCATGGGTATCTCCCTGCCTTATGGTGATTGGAACACTGGACTTGGAGGATTTGAAGTTCCCTATTTGTCAACTTCTATGTTTGAAAATGTGAGAACCAGATAACGGGGAGTTATTTGGATACCTATCCCCGCAATCTTA
>ML810220.1:43957-54144 GCA_009831015.1 Picea engelmannii
TAAAGATACTTAAGTTGCGAAAAGCATTCATACACAGAAACATCATGTTGCGCTTATCAAACATAAATAAGTATTGTAAAGATACATTGTATAATCGTAAACATAGTATGACACATTATATTTTGAAATTTCGGGTCCTTCATCTATTATCTTCAGAACTTATCGAATACAATCTCAGAGATATAGCTTGGTACAATGTTATAGACTTTTGACTCTGGACTCATGTCGTAGAGCTCTGGTTTCCCAAAACCAAAATGCATATTACATGTACAATTAATTGCTTAAAAACATCAAAACTCAATATATCAAGAACAAGAACCCGGAGTTGAGAGAGAGAACCCGAGAAAAACAACCCTAGAACCCTCGAACTCCTTTACAATCATATACAGATCATATATATAAGCTAATTAGGATCTTTCTGGCTTTCAACTCGCATGCTTTCTTGTTCTATTGTAACTGATTTTTCCTTGCTGGCGTTGCATTGTCCTTTTCCGCAACCGATTTTTGTTACTTTTCCTCGCTCCACTATCTAGTTTATTTTTTAGCTTGCACAACTCGTGCTAAACCAAAACTGGGACTTTAGTCCTTCTTACTCAGCTTCTCATCCAAAAACAAAGGGCCCAATAGGCTCTGACCATAATCCTTGACTCACCCTCGAGTCAAGTACTTGGCTCTTTTGTAGCTTCTAGGAGTAATTGTTTCTTTCTCTTATCCTCCTTCTCTGCTTTATCTTCCTCTTTTTATTACGCTTTATTTTCCTCTGCTTCTCTAAATGAAGAGCCCAACTCTGGGACCAATGATAAGGCCCCCTTTCTGACTTCCCGGAGACTCCCAACTTTATTCTGCCATTTCCTGGCAAGGAGTGAGGCCTCGGCGATGAACTGTTGGGTCGCCTCTGTGATACACCCCTTGGGATTGGATGCGACTAAAGAGTTCCACTCAGAGTCTGTTGTTGCATCCACCTGATGCATTTTCATTTATACTTCCTGAATGACAGGTCGAAATTTATGTAGCTCCTTCTCGGCTATGGATTGCGCCTCAAACAGAGCGTTCAGCTCATTATCTGCATTCTAAATTTGATCGAACTTCTATTGTTTCTCCATCGAATCCTTAGTGACCGCAACTTCCTCATTCAACAACTGTATTTGCGTGCGCATGTCCTCTAGAGTCTAGTTGCACCTAGCGATAATGCCCATCCAATCATCGAATTCTAGGAATATGTGTGTGCACTCAGTTGTGCACTTTTGTAGTGTTGCTCGAGCATTGTTGCCTTCTAGCACTATTTTCTCCATCTTCTCATGCATCTTTCGAGGTTCTTTCTCTGCTTCTTACTGACTCTATCGCAATTGCACTTCCATATGCTCTGCGTGAATGGCCAACTGTGACCATGCTCCTTGGAGTAATTCAATATGATGCTCAGGCTCTCCTGCATGATTGGATTCTGGAAGTTGGGGTGCGACCTTCCGTGTTTCTGGCTAGGCTTCAACAAGCCTCTCCTAAACTCGTTCTAGTTTGTGCACCACCTAGATATTGGTGTGTTCTTCATGTTTTCTGCCTGCTTGAGAAAGGAGCGCTTCCTCCCTTGCGAACTTTGTAGACCTTTCGATATGCTGGAGCCTCTACTCAAGTTGATCAGTTGACGCTCTGATCATTCTGACTAGTTTCATTGTTGGACACTGTGTAAGGTCATAGAAAGAAGGGGTGGAGTCCCTGGGTGCTCAGAATTGCAGTGGAAGTCCACTAGTCGTTGAGTCCTCTGAGGGATTCTCTACCTCCTCCTCTCCTATATATGGTTCTAACACAAGCCTCAACCTCAAAGTTGATGGCAGGAGCGTTAGAAATTATGTTCTGGCCAGGCAGAGTTGCAACAACTCTGCGCACTGCTGAGGATTTTGGAGAACTAGCTCCATCTGTTCCTGTGCTGACGTTGTGATTTTTCCTGAAGTCATCTCAGGTTCCTTCTGAACCTTTGGTATCTCCACCTCTTTATGTGCCTCCTATTCCGGATTAGCGATGCCCATGGCACCCTCAACCTTGGTCGTTGAGGAAGTGTGATGGGGACTTCGGACTTGTGGATTTTCTATTGTTTTCATCTTTGTTGAAGACGGAGTGTCCTTATGCGGCAAAAAAGGTATGATCTGTTGGTCCTGGGCTTCAGGGTTCAAGCCAATCAGTTATATCCTCTGCTCAGGTACTTCTGTATTTGGACCAAGAAGTTATGGTCTCTGCTCGAGTATCTTTGGGTTTGGACCAGGAAGTTATGGCCTCTACTCAGGTATTTCTAGGGGATCGAGCTGCATGGGTTATGGATAAGTGGTTTGGGGTGGACTGTCGATTTCTCGAGGTGGCGACTGGGGTTGTGGTGGTGATGGGGGGTGATCAGTTATGATGGTGGATGAAGTGGTGTCAGGCCCAAGGTCATCATGGATATGTATGATAGGGGTTGCTCGAACTGTTAAGCGAGTGCGGGGGATGGTGGATGAAATGGGTTGGGGGTTCAGAACCTTACTCGGCAAGTTCCCCATCCTAGTTTTCTTAGCCACAAGCTCTATGATGAATGCAGCACTAGGGATTTCATTGACATCCTTACCTGTCAACATATCTTGCTCCGAAAATTGTGGGAACATCGACAGTGTCCTTTTCTTGCGCTCTAGTGGCAGAGTTTCTTCCTCCTCTTCTGAGTCTGTCTCTGTCGAAGCTTTTTTATTTTGTACCGTTGGGTCGGAACTTGGTCCTACCCCTGCTTCCTGACCTTTCTTCTTCATCAACTCAGCGGGCAAAACATAGTGTATCCCCGACTTGTGCAGGTTGTGTTTGACTCCGGGCCATGACATCACCTCCTTGTCGAAGGCCTCTTCGTCCAAATAGAATGGCATCATCCACAAGTGGAAGTCCTCCCTACTGGAATACCTTGGCCACACAAATGTATGGTGTCGGTTCATGTTGAATGTTATGTTCCTCGTATTGCAATTAATCATCTCTTGTGGAATGTGCAACCTCTGTGTTGCGTCAATTAGCTCGCTGTACCACTTGGAGAACGTCATGTTGTTGAATGCGGTGTTCTCCGAGTCTTCCCCTAAATGCTAGGGCTCAAACATTTTTTCTAAGCACCCCTTATCTGCTGGCGCCAATGGTCTTCTGGTGGGTGGCATCCACTTGAGCATTGCAAATGCAAGAAACAAGTATCCATAGGTGAAAGTACCACCTTTCTCCTGGGTTTCCTTCTAGGCCACAAGTAGTTCCTCTAACATGTAGTTGCACCAATTGAATACAACACCATTGGTGCAAAAATACTCCACTAATAAACCATCTAGTGTGCATTATCCCTTGTAGTAGGACCTCATGACTTTGCTAGCTATGATGTAGCAACTAGTCTTGACCATCTCACATAGTATGGGGTCGATCTTGACTCTTCGCCCCCCCCTCTGTGTGTGAAACCTCTCATATAGGTTGGGCTCCCATTTCTTCTTGTTTTGATTGCTGGGACCCTGAAACCCTTTGGACACATCCTCACCCTCGAAGGACAGTCCAGTAAGCTAGTGTATGACTTCTACATGGATTGGATATCTCTTATCCAACCACATACTTCTATCATGCACCCTGTTGATCAGAAACTTGGTACACCTCACAACTTTGTCAGTGGTGTCAAACACTGGTAATTCCCTGAGGTTCATGATGGTTGAGTTGAATAGATTGATGAAGTCGGGCTTCAACACAAATTGCAGGCCTCCCAACTCATCTGGAGCGATACTCTGGAAAACATCTATGTTCATATGTTAGAACAAGAATTGGTCTTTTAAGTCAAGGTCGAGGAGATTGAGATCACCCAAGACCTCAACCCGGGAATCGCGAGGATCATATGGTACTGCATCCTTGGAAATGGAACTTTGGCTCCATGTATCTCTCGGTATTGTGAATCTGAGTTATCAACAAATTCCGCATGCAAAACAGGGATTGGGGATCACGACTAAGGGTCTAGGGATTACGCAATCTTTCTCACTCTTCGGAATTCGTAAATCTCTAACTTCTTTCTAGGAAACAATGCGTCCTACAGTGAGTTCTTAGAGCCTTATACTTGGGCTTAGCTGGAAAGTTTAGTAATAATTGTTATTCATCATTACCCTATAGATGCAACTTGGATTTGAGTTGTCCGACGGGACTGGTTAACAGGGTAAATCATATTGGGAGATTCTGGCATTTATTGTGCAAGTTGGACAGGGACGTGGCTGATTTCAGACCTTACCGTTTAACGGATGAGAATCCTGACGCGAATACTGATGGAATATTCGTGTATCATGGCTTTATGGCTTAACCTAATTTAGACGGGGTACCGTAGTAGTAATAAAGGTTGTGACTGGACTGGATTCATGTGGCACATGGACTCAGATTGCGTCTGGATTCTCTCTTCCTCTGCCCACAAAGGGGTCCCTGTCACATTTAATAAATTTCATTAATAGCTTCATGGATCTTCTGATCCTACATTGTTGAGTAAGTAGTTTTGCATCAAACAACACTTTAGACAGAAAAAGAAATGAACTACATGTCGCGACGCAACACTGCACATGTCGACTTTATTAACTGAATTTACAAAAATCTCAGAAAACCACAAATCTAACTATTATACATGCTCCTTTAGACCAGAGAAACAGTCCTTTAGCTCAATTCTGAGACATATAGGGTTCCAGGCGAGATCCGTTCACCCATCTTGGCCACAGCATCCCATCCAGTTGTGTAAGTCTGATTTCTCCAGAAGGTCGGATCTCTGTGACTATAAATGGTCCCAACCAATGCATGCGCAACTTTCTTGGATGCTTCTAGTACTGACAGTCACAGAGTAGGACCTTGTCCCCTTGTGAAAATACTTTAGTATTAATGTGTCTGTCATGCAAAGCTTTTTGCCTTGATTTCTTAACTGACTGATGGAAGTCTGCTAAAAACCTGGTCTCTTCAATTTCTTGCAACTTCATGAGCCTATGCACAAATGATTCTTCCTCCGACATGTTTGTGATCTGTGCAATTTACAAACTTGGAGTAATGAATTTTGCAGGCACCATATCCTCTTTCCCATAAACTAGCTGAAATGGAGTGTACTTGTGGAGTTTCTTTGTGGTTGTCTTGTAACCCCATAGTACTATTTGAACTCTGTCATCCCAATCTTCCCTGTTTTTGCAACAAACCTTTATTAACCCTCTCTCCAGAATATTGTTAAACACCTCTACTGTTCCATTGGCTTGTGGGTGGTAGGGGATAAATTTATGATGTTGGATCAAGAACTCTGTTGTAAGATTTGCTATGGTACCATTGATAAAATGAGCTCCCTGATCACCGGTCAGACTCCTAGGACATCCAAATAGAGTGATAATATTTTCAAAAATGAACCTAGCAGTAGTATCAGTTGAACAATCCTGAACAGTTGTTGCCTCAGCCCAACGTGTAAGGTAGTCAGTTGCAGTAATAATGTACCTAGCGTTTGAATGCTTAGTTGTGGGGTTGATCGTCCCAATGAAGTCAACCGCCCACTTCTCAAATGCTTGTAAAGCTTGAACTAGTTGAAGTGGTAATTCATCTCGTCGTGATGTCTTACCCACTCTTTGAAAAACATCGCATGATCTATCATATGCCTTTGCATCCTTGAAGAGCATGGCCCACCATAATCCAACTTGGAGGACTTTCTGCGTAATGGCCTTTCCTCCCACGTGACCTCTCGTAACTCCCCTGTGGCACTCCCACAGTATATCATGTCTTTCATGATCCAAGACACATCTCTTGAGGATACTATCTAGTCCCAATTTATACAATTTCCCTACAATCAATTGATAGTCTGCTTCTCTAACCACCATATGGAGTTTCTAGGTTGCAGAGTATATTTCTGGGCAGACTCCTCTACTTAATAAGACTGTTATGTCTTCTAGGTATTCTGGTATGGCCTCGACCCAGAACAAGTCTGCATCTGGGATTTGATCATCAACTACTCCACCACTTTTCCCTGACTCTAATCTAGACAGGTGATCAAGCCCTACGTTACATCTTCCAAGCTTAATGATAATTTCATAAGAAAATTTCTGAAATAATAGCAACCATCTACAAATTCTCCCTTCCAACATAGGTTTTCTAGCTAGATATTTTAATGCAGAATGATTAGTAAAGAACTTAAAATGAGAACCTAACAAATAATGTCTAAAATTTTGCAATGTGTAAATCATAGCTAAACCCTCTCTTTCTGTCGTTGTATAGTTCCGCTCAACTTCCTGCTCGCAAAATAGATAGGATGATCCATGGCTCCATCTCCTAGTTGTGTTAATATGGCTCCCAAGGAAATACCTGAAGCATCTATGTGGACGTGAAAATCATTTTCCCAATTTGGAAATATCATAATAGGTGTTGCGTTGAGCTTCTCCTTTAGGGTCTCGAAGGCTTTATCACATTCTGGGGTCCATTGGAACACTTCGGCCTTCTTTAGTAGATTTTCCAGAGGTGCAACAATATTTGCATATCTTCTGATGAACATGAAATAGTACCCTGTGTGCCCCAACATGGAGCGCAACTGCTTAGAACTCGTAGGTGGCAACATTTTTACAATAACCGCAACTTTGGTTAGGTCTACCAATACTCCCTCTTGACATACTATGTGGCCTAACAAATTTACATGTCGTACATAGAAGATACACTTTATGAGGTTCAACAATATCTACAATTATCTACATCTATCAAACATCGGACGTAGTAGTGCTACATGTTCCTTGAGCAGACTGTATATCGTCCAGTCATCCATATAAACTTCTATAAACTTGTGAATAAATTCTCAGAAAGATGCTATTACAATCCTGGAGAAAACTGCAGGGGTGTTCTTTAAATTGAATGGCATCACATTGTATGCAAATGACTCCCATTCTATTATGAATGTGGTCTTCTTCCTTTCCTCTTCAGCAATCCTTACTTGGTGGTACCCCGAAAATCCATCTGTAAATGAGTAAGATTATTTCTCTGCAACCTGTTCTAGCACCTCATCGGTAAAAGGTGTTGGAAAAGGATCATGCACACAAGAAGAGTTAATACTTTTGTAATCTATATAGACCCTAATATCCTTTGTACCTTTCTTACTCTAGATGACTATTGGGCTGACCCATTTTGCTTCTTCCACTGCAAAAATAAGTCTAGCTTCCAACATCTTGTCTATTTCCCTCTTAACCTTCTCTTTCACTCTGGGGTTAAGGCGGTGTGTTCTATGCTTCATAGGCTTCGATCCTGGTTTTAATTCAATTTTCATCTCTCCCATAACTCCTTCAATCCCTTTTAACTCTTAAAATGTCTTTGGGAACAAATCCTCATATTCTCACAACAAACTCGGTATTTATTGACTAGTTTTCTCATCCTAGTAATCTCCTACCATAGCTATCTTAGGTTGCTCTGTGGTCCCTATATTGAATTTGCACAACTTCATTGGGTGATTATAAGAACCATCAGTCTGACTAGGTATGATGTTATGGATTTCTCTATTCCCTTATGTCTCCTTAATTGCTAAGTTTCTCAATTGTTCTAAATCATATAGGATTTCCAAATCCTTCTCAATCTTATAGCATTCTTTAGGTTTATTTTTCAAGTTTAAGTGAAGATTAGACTGAAGTTCTTGGCTATGCTTTGCGCATACCACTAGGTATGATTTTTGTTTACTAGAGTTTGTAAAAAGGAATTCATTAATTCTTTGCAGGACTACTTCAACCTCAGGGTAATTACTTGTAAATGAGAAGTCCTTGCAAAAGTGATCTGCCAACGTTTTCCAATTGTTGGTCTGTATGTTGGTTTCTTCATGCATGAACCAAGCTTTCAAGATTGGACTTAGTGAGTGGGGAAATACTTGACCCCAGAAGTTAGATGGTATTTCTGCAACTTTCCATTGTGTAACGCATTGTTCAATATGTACTTTAGGATCATACTGTCTATTGAATAGTTGCGCAACTTGGAAATCTGTCGACATCTCTGATTCCAGCTGCTCCTTATCTTGAAATCTATATTTGATAGCTTGCTTCACATCATTCAATTTTTTTAGTAAGGCTTTTTTATTGGCCCACCACCTCGTAGGGGTGTCCTGGAGGGATAAATCCAATACTGAGATCCTTTGATCCTCCACTATCTTTTCTTCCATGTTGACCAGAAAATTGTCAAGTCCTAAGGTACCGTCATATACTAGGTGTTCTCTGACCTCGGTTCCAACCCATCTAGTTTCCCTGACAGTTGCGCATCTTCTTGAAAATATTTCGTATGAGCCTTGTTGCCAACTGTCAAATGCTAGTTATGAATCTTCATCTACCGATTTTATACTCCTTCAACTTACTGATCCATCAACAGTAGGATTTATGTAATATTCTCTTGTTCCTATTGTTACAGTGTACAATTGATCCAAGTTTTCTCCCTCCATATTGTTGTCCGTTGGTTCTGTATATCGGGGGCCTACATATGGATCCAAGGGTTGAAATACTTTGATTCTGTCTACCTCAAATGTCACAGTGTATTTCTTTAGTTCAATCACTGTATAGTTTTCATAGGCCCAATCAATACCAAGTAGTGTAGGATAAGGGTCCTTATCTCCCATGATTTCGATTACCTCAAAATCAGCTACAGTCTTCACTCCTACAACATCTATTTCCACATTCTCCAATCTTCCTATTGGGAAAATAAAATATTGGTTGGACATTCTTAGCTGGATTGAGGAGTATGTCAACTAGGGTTTTCCTAAGGTTTTCCAAGTCTTTTTAGGCAGTATGTTAACATCAGATCCTAGATCTAAGATAACATCCTTAATCTCAAACTCGTCTAGCTAGGCTACTAGTCTAAACTCTTTTCCACTTCATACTTTCCTTATCTGCACTCTCTGAGTACTCTTCTCATGAAGATTAGTCCTTATTCTTGATTTTGTGGGTTCTTCGTTCCCTAAAACTAGGTATAGCGCATTGCGCAACTTTTCCGTTAACTGGTCATTCGCAAGAATATCATAAAATAACTGAAACAAAAGATCGACTACATTTTTTGGTTTCTCAGATTATCTCAATGTAACTCAAGGTTTCTAGGTGCAGGGGGTGAAGCAGGGACTTGCTAAATATTAGGGTAAACAATAGGCTGAGGGGGTTTCTCTTGCATCTCAGGGCTAGGGATATTCTGAAATACTTCTATGGAATTTTTAAAGAACAACTTATGTTTCAGAGGATCATACATATCTTCCTTAGGTGTTGCTTTCTGGATTTGAGGTAAACTGTCAGCATCAGCTCCAGTCTTTGGCCCTCCTCGAATGAAAATATTAAGGTTGGGCAATTGTCCTCTAATAACTCTCTTGATTTATGAACTGATGAGGTTAGTTCCTTGTTGACGTACCCGATCTTCCCATTTTGAAATTATTTATGGTCAGTCTTCAGTTGTGTGCCCATTGGTTCTACAATGAGAGCACCATGCCCACCTCAGATGGGGACAGTCTCTAGATATATGGCATTTCTCCTCACAATTTTAGCATCTACTTGGTCCTCTTCCCCCGTTTCTTCCTCCTTTGAAGTCTCCTTCGGCTTCACCTCCTCGACCTCTTCCCTTGTCCCTCAGGGGTTTCATTTGAAGGATTAGATCTTGTCACTAAGAGGGGGGGGCGTGAATCAGTGACACAATAATTATATCAATTTTCTTTTGTTAATGCAAACAAAATTTTAACACAATATCTTATCGTGGAACCCAATTGGGAAAACCACCAACACTTTTCTATTAACTTCAAAATTTGTTTCACATGTTACATAGAAGGAAGATATTCTTCCTTTTCGATCAGTGCCAACTGATCAGGATGCACCCAAACCCTTTTTTCACCATTACCAACTGGTAGGAGGCTTCGACCCCCTGTTTAGTGACCTACAACTGACAAGGAAGCACCAACTCCCTCTGCAAGCACCAACCTGCCCTTGCACCACCCAACCACCATTATTTTCTGAATCTAGAAAAAATTATGTATCAAGTCTTTACTACATCTCTCTCTGCTTGTGTTCTTTATATATCTTCTGATTTGGACTACAGAGACACTTTCTTCTCACCACTCTTTCTCATTTATATATTCTTCAAAATGGCGTGAGTGTTATACACTGTGTCCCTTTGTTTGGACCATCGCACCTCTTCATTTAACTTAACCATAATCACTGTTTTATCATTTTCACCTTGAA
>ML810220.1:54692-69510 GCA_009831015.1 Picea engelmannii
GACTTAGGCCTTTGTTGGTGGTGAAAACTCTCGAAGTGAAACTCTCGGAGTGACGTAAACTTGCTGACGTCACTTGATGACATGGTACGGGCATGTTGGCCCTTGACCAATTTTTTAGGATCCTTGGTCATGTTTGACCTATTTTTGGGACTTCAACAGGCTGTCAAAGGTGGAGTGCAAGTCGAAGCAGAGATAGCGGGATCTTGGCACCTTTTTCGGGCTTTTTGGGTTTTGGGCTTATGTAACGGGTATGGGGATGTCGTCCCATGGGTTTACCCATGTTTAGGCCCTCTTTGTAATGTTTAAATAGAAGTCTAGGTGATGTAAAAGGAGGAGGGAAGAAGAGGTTTTTGGTGTTATTCTAAGTGCAAGCGATGATTGTAAATGCTTTGTGCATGCTGTGTGAGATTTGCAAGGCTAAGTGCAATTGATTATAATAGATTACGAAGAGGCTTTGTGTTGTAACGCAGGGAAGGAGGATCTAGTGGAGTGCGCGCAGATCTCCTATCCTCTGCAGAGTAAGATATCATGGCTCTGTGCATGTAGAAGATTGACATAAAGAAATAAAGGAAAAGAGTTGGTGGACATAGCCCCAAGGTGGGGGTGAACCATGTATATCCTGTGTTGTGGTTGCTTTGTGCTTTATGGTTGTTCTCTTGTTTATGTGGTTAAATGCTTAGTGCATTGATATATGCTTAGAAGAATCTAATGTGATAGCTTAGTGCTGAATAATATGAATGAATGCTAGATCTAATCTATGTTGGTATGCTTAGTGCTTGAATCTATTTGATTTGTGTGAATATTGCGTTGATCTATTATTAGGGTTTAATTGCGTTGTAAACTAAGACTGAATATTAATGAACTATAACTGCTAAGTGCTTTGTTAAGGTGTTACAATCACAGATATGTGTCCCAGCTAAGGTTGCAGACATCTAAGTCCTACAACCACCCCTGCCTCTACCTCGGATGAGACTTCATCGGCTTCGCAGGTGTTGCTAAAAGGGTCGGTAGTTAGGGTTTTGTTGGTGTGTTGTTGTAAGCTTTGAACCCTGGGTCTGCTCATGTGTCAACAAATGGTTTTTTTTCTGAGACCTGAAACTGTGATTGTTGGGAACTACATAAAAGAGAAAGCTATGTGTGTAGATATGTTTCCCTAGTGCACAGTATTCTACTTGAACTGTGAAGCTCTGTACCAAGAAGAAAAGTCAGATATGAAGAAAAGAGGTAAGACCTGAAAGCTTTGTGCTCTGATAAAGGTAAGAACAGTGAAAAGTTTTGATTGAAAAGGTAAGATAAGTGGAAATTTTTGTTTCAAAAGTATGGATCTAGGTATGTTAGATAAATTTTGTCCTAGCTTGAAAATTAGGGTAGAGCTAGATGAAAGAAGGTTTGGTATGAGTAGATCTGACAAAAATAGTGAAAGATATGGTATTCCTATGCATAGAAAAAATGTTTGGACTAAAAAATGGATGTAGGATCCTAGAAAGAAATTTTTGCAGGCTAGCTACTATGATCCTAGTGCGCAGTATAGGAAAGGTTGGGGATCATTTCAAAGAAAGAGAGGATTAACTCTTTGTTACAGTTGCAGAAGATCGGGACATCTTGCTAAGGAATGCCCTGGTAGAAGACCTAGTTATCTTTGTTCTAAAGCTATGGATCATGAAGTTTTAGATTGCCCTAGAATGATTGCTAAGCTTGACAGAATGAATATGAGACAAGAAAACCCTGAGGAAGGTCAAGAAACTGAGACCATGGCAGAACCCCAGAAAGAATCAGAGAATGTATTGCTACAAATGAAAGAAACCCTAAATGATCACAGAAATATCAACTTATCAGAGACCCTCCAAGAAAAAGAATGCATAGAAGCAAGAATAGGAGACTTCAACATTGACTGTGTTTTTTATGAAGAAACACAGGTAAATATCATGACAGAAAGAACTTGGGAAACTTTAGGAAATACTGCTATGATTCCTTTATTGGGAGGAATAGGATTATTTAGAGGAAAGTTGATAACCCTGTGTGGAAAACTCACCCAGATATCTATGAGTGCCCATGGAACCTCGACAAAGGAATATTTAGAGATTGTTAAATTTATTGAGAACAGTGCCCCATTTTCTATATTACTAGGAAAAACTTGGATTGAAATGGACCAGGCCAAAAGGAAAGAAGAAGAAGTCTTAGAGCAGAAGAAGCAAGAATTAAAAGGTTTCATAACTAGGAGGATAGCACACTTGATTGAATAACAGGAGAATAGATTGAAGCTACTTAGAACCAAAAACTTGGATATCGAAGTTGAAAGAACACAAGCAGACTCATAGATGAGTAGAACACCTACCCCAGATAGAGAAGACATATTGCTCTCTGACCCTATGAAAGAATCTCAATAGCGCGAAGTTACTATGCCAAAAGGAGATAAGACTCAGAATGGAAAGAGGATAACCGAGATGAAGACTACAGGGAAGGAGGCTAAGAAGCTCAGTAAGAAGAGAGCAAAGATAGAAAGGTTACAGAAGGTTCCAAAGGGGACTTCACAGAAGGAAGGTTTGTAAGACTGGAACTTTGTCGGGATATCAGAACAATGCAACATGGCAAAGTAATATAGCCATTGAAAGCATTATAACCATTAGCCCGATGCCCCAAATGGTTAGAACAACATTTATGGCTAGAAATCTCACCATCAAACCGTTGGGACTGCACCGCAATGGACAGAACCACGTTGATGAAGGTCTCTCGTCCGTTGGAGAGACCTGTTACACCGCTACCTACTTATTGCGCCAATTGTTGCACCAAAAAAACTTTTGTGAATTATATTCTAGCCAACTCATTGTTGTCGCGTTGTGTTTAGTAAGATTGACACCGGTTCTATTGCTTTGAGCACTCATTCAACCATCTGAGTTATCCGATATAAGCATGCATGTCAGACGAGCTCAGTTCCACAGAGAAAATCGTCGAAGAATTTTTGATCAACCTCATGGCTAAGAAAGTGATGTCCGTAGGTATTCAAGCTTCCTCGACAAGAGGAGTGCAAGCCTCTCTATCGACTACTCGCAGATCTGGACCATCCCGACCGAAAGAAAAGAAGAGAACCAAGCACCGATATGACTTGGTGAACGTGAAGCTAATCCCGATCATCTTACTTGACTACATCCCACCTTTGGTCAGGGCGGTGAGTCGTGGAAGTGTCCCGAGGGACTTTGATTACATCTTGGCTACTACGTACCTACCGAAGGGGATACATGCAGTTAGAGCGCAGCAGGATAAGATTGCAACGTTGAAGTTCAATGACTTCAAACTAGGAGATCGCAAGAACCATAGTATGATCGCTCCTTAAAAATACTTCACCAGGGTGAAGGGGAAGAACCTAAAAATAATCCCTCGACCATGGACTATGAACCTCGCACAGTCCACCCTCTTGAATGTAATGAAGATTCCACACTTTGGAAGGCACTAGGATGTTAACGTGTGTGTTAAGCTCCTTCTCTCATGTTACCATGGCAGCTACCTATGGCTAGACCGATGCATCACAGTCGATCTGACGTTGATCCATAGGATCACCGGATTGAGCACATAGGGACACGACCCGCAGGACTTCTACCCAGGGAAGGCTGCAAATCGTGCATTGGCACAGAATATCAAAGACACATATGGCGATGTAGAAAAGGGAACATGAGGCTACAAGGTAGCTTCCATCCAAAATGGTGCAGTCCGACTGGACTACCAGTTGATCGCAAGAAAGCTTGTGAGAAAGAACAGACCTACACAAGTCACAGGATTCATTGTTGACCTTATCGAAAAACTTTAGCTGGCTTCCGATCCTCATCGCATTTACCTCTTTGGAGATGCCAGAAGGTGCGACCTTCCCGAACATTGAGACGTTTGAGCCGCTCGTTGTGAAGTTCACCACGCTCTGGTACTCGAATGATATGGGAAAACAATGGCAGTCAAACGCGATCTTTCATAGATATTATCTCCAACTAAAGAGGGCTATCGAAGTTGTCCCTCGCATGAAGCCAAACACCATGCATCTGTTTCGACCCCTCGTGAAGTTTTGCACAGATCGACACTTCATTTATATCACCATGCGCACAGATCGACACTTCATTTATATCATCGCGCGCACAGATCGACACTTCATTTATATCACCGTGCACGCAGATGAGCATAAAGAAGAGCTTCGGTCATAATACAAGCTCACAGAGGATGACCTCGAAGAGATAACCAAGGACTGGTCTGCAGAGCTCCTCATCCCCACTGACCCCGTAGAAATGTCAGACCCTGAACTAATCGGCAGCCATGAGACCACTCATGAAGCAAAGGATACTCATGGACCCAGCAGAAGGAAGAATACCAAATAGGTCCAAAACTTGCGCAGCGCATCGAAATAAAATGATTCAATATCACCTGGATGAGGGGGTGATGACGAAATAGATCAAGAAGAGACCCACGGAAAAGAAGATTAGCAGAAGTAGGGTGAAGTAACATTGCCTAGGGATCATGTTGATGATGTTGATCCCTTGAAGAAAAGGAAGGTTTCCCCCATGAAACCCACTTCCCGAAAGAAATCCATAGCCACCTCGACTAAGATGCAGATGTGCTCATTGTAGATGACTTCGACTTCATCATCGCATCTATAGCAGATGCCTCTCAGGACATCTTGCAGAAACAAGAAGCCAAGTAGGAGGAGATGTACGATAGGATAGAGGTTGAACTCAGAGGGGTACAGCAGGCCCTTCAATCCATCCACAAAGTATCCACTGCACACCCACCATCAGAAGAACCAAAGTTGGGAGACGATCCTGCCCAACTCCGTAGACTAGCTTATGTGACCGAAGCTCACCTTCGTCGAGCACAAGCTGGGAAATACCAGGCCACAGTGGCCCTAAAACAAGCCCAAGAAGAAATGGTAGAGCAACGTCGGGTCACACAACAAGAGAAGAATGACCTTCAAGCCAATTTTGAAGAAGAGAGGGCACCGGTCAAGCAAGAAAAATAGAAGTTGCTCGCAGAGAAGCTTGGAGTGAAAGAAGCAGTCGACAGAGCACTTCGCTTTGTGACAAGCTTAGAGCCAAAGGCAGAAGACCGAGTATGTGCACTCCACTGGATGTGCGGGATCAAAGAGAAGCAACTGCTCGAAGCAAAGTTGAGAGAATCAAGGCCCTCACCATGGAATGTAAACAGATAAGTGATCGCAGTGCCCAAACTTATGAGCGACTCAATGAGGATCTTGAACTGAAGGCATTGGAGTCATAGCTCCAAGAGGCAAAGCAGAAAGAAAAAATAGTACAGGCACAGTTGAAGTCCCTGTCAGTCGTTGAGAGGATGAAGTGATCCCAAGAACAGTGCACTGCTCAATAGCAGGTCCACACCATTCAGAGCAAAGTCATGGAAGTGACTTAGAGGCTCCAACCAACACAAGCTAAGGCTTGCCAACTATTTGCAGAGATTGAAGTTCGAGGATCAGAACTAGAGCAAGTCATCACTGCAGTTGAACAATGATTAGAGGGACCTGTCAATGAAGCATTTATCCAAGAGTTCATCAAGCAGGAGGTCGTGGCACAGCAATAGGTCGAAGCAGCTCGAGGCTTTTGAAGTAGAGCTACCCAGACCAGAGTGACTTGGGATGAGTCACAGGTGAGTGTTGGGGGCATGTTGGCCCTTAACCAAGTTTTGAGGATCCTTGGTCATGTTTGACCTATTTTTGGGACTTCGACAAGTTGTTGAAGGTGGAGTTCAAGTTGAAGCAGAGATTGAGGGATATCGGCCCCTTTTTAGGGATTTTTGGGTTTTGGGCTTATGTAACGGGTATGGGGATGTTGGCTCATGGGTTTACCCATGTTTAGGCCCTCTTTGTAATGTTTAAATAGAAGTCTAAGTGATGTAAAAGGAGGAGGGAAGAGGAGGTTTTTCGTGCTATGCTAAGTGTAAGCGATGATTGTAAATGCTTTGTGCATGCTGTGTGAGATTTGCAAGGCTAAGTGAAAGTGGTTGTAAGAGACTACGAAGAGGATTTTTGATGTAACTCATGGAAGGAGGATCTAGCGGAGTGCGCACAGATCTCTTGTCCTCTGCGAAGTAAGATATCATGGGTCTGTGCATGTAGAAGATTGACAAAAAAAAAATAAAGGAGAAGAGTTGGTGGACGTAGCCCCAGGGTGGGGGTGATACACATATATCTTGCGTTGTGGTTGCTTTGTGCTTTATGTTTGTTCTCTTGTTTATGTGGTTAAATGCTTAGTGCACTGATATATGCTTAGAAGAATATAATGTGATAGCTTAGTGTTGAATAATATGAATGAATGTTAGATCTGATCTATGTTGGTATTCTTAGTACTTGAATCTATTTGATTTGTGTGAATATTGTGTTGATCTATTATTAGGGTTTAGCTGCGTTGTAAACTAAGACTGAATATTAATGAACTATAACTGCTAAGTGCTATGTTAAGCTGTTACAATCACAAATATGTGTCCCAGCTAAGGTTGCAGGCATCTGAGTCCTGTAACCACCCCTACCTCTACCTCAGGTGAGACTTCATCTGCTTCGCAGGTGTTGCCAAAAGGACCGGTAGTTAGGGTTTTGTTAGTAAGTTGTTGTAAGCATTGAACCCTAGGTCTTCCCCTGTGCCAATAGGGCCGATTGGAAGCCATGTGTCACTCAGATTCGTGATTTACATGTACTTGATCTGTCGATTTCATCTTGACACTTGTCACTATCTGACTGTGTCGCGTGTCCTTACTGACGTGGACTGCTGACGTAGATCTCCCGATGTGACACATATTCATCTCCTTGATCTAATGATCAAAATAGTATATGAAGGGTATCTCCAATCAATGACTAAGAGTGACTTTAGAATTTCGGATTTCTGGACTTCGGGTATTTCGATATCTTGACTTCACAATTCTTCTGAAATGAGATTCTCGAAGCGTAACCTCCTCACATCTTTAGACCCAAAGTGAATGATGTTTGTTTGATCAAGTTCTTAAATCGACGGCTCGATCTGTCTGCAATGCTACTTTGCCTTGGTTTAAATCCAACGACCCTCCATCATTGCTTATCCTATCCTTCCACTTAATTTGATCCGACGGCTGATGAAATTTTGGATAATCAAGATCTCAGATCTTTCTGCTTATCCTATCCTTCCACTTAAAGTGATCCAATGGTTGAGTGACCATTGACGACTTATTATGGATTCAATGAACCTTTGGTTCCTTCTTACTTTCCATTACTCTCCTTCGTTGTCTCCAGCTGGCGCGATTAATGCGTCACCCCATCGATCCTTTCTGGCATTCAATTCTGCATGCATTTGTTGTTTCGTACTACTTTTGCCATCTTTAATTTTCCCGTTTGTTTCCATACTGACCTAGTCGTTGGTCTTGTCCTCCCAGGGGTTGTATTCCTATCGTGCGTACTCGTTCTCCTTTCGACGCATTGTACCTCTGTTGGTACCATTTAATATACTGTTTTTTTTGGTTTTTTTTTTACTGCGCGGTGACTTTTCAAGTTGTGGGTGGTCGACTGTCCTTTTACAGCTGCAGTCGGCTCTCGTTGATCATCTCTCGACATTCTACACCTGATAAATCTTTCAACTATACATCTCCCCCATCTGTGATAGTTTTTACTTCGTACAGTCCTAACCAGTGCATTATGAGTTTTCCTGGGTGTTGAATGGATTTGTTGTCATACATCAACACTAAATTTCCTTCATTGAAAGTTTTCTTCTTGATGTATCTATCATGCCAAGATTTGTCCCTTGCTTTCTGAACTTGTTGGTGGAACCCTACTAGGATCTGATCTTCCTCCATGGTCATCAACTGATTTAGTTTATCTTGTACTGCGTCTCATTCCGTCATGTTTGTAATTGTTGCTACGCGCAAACTGGGTACCAAAAATTCTAATGGAACCACTGCTTCTTGGCGATATATCAGTTTAAATGGCATGTGCCCTATCAAATTCTTGCACATGGTCATGTAGGCCCACAATACTACTGGTATTTTGAGGTCCCAATCATCCCTGTTGACATTACAACTATTTGTCAGTGCATTCTCAAGGATTATGTTAAATGCTTCTACTATGCCATTTTCTTGTGGGTGATATGGTGTGCTCTTTGGATCATGAACTTAAAACTCTTCAGTCATAGCAGTTATAGTGTTGTTAATGAAGTGTGTGCCTTCCTCGCTCATCAAAACTCTTGGGCACCCAAATCTAGTGATCACTTGTTCAAATAGAAAGTGTGTTGTTGTTTCTACGTTGCAATCCTTCACTGGTGTTGCTTCCACCCATCTTGTTAGTTATTCTGTCGCGGTGATAATGTACCTTGCTCCTGTTCTTTTTTCTGATGGGTTGATTGGTCCCACAAAGTCTATTTCCCATTTATCGAATGCTTGCAATTTTACCTGTGGTTGTAATGGAATCTCGTCCATTCTATTGGGTTTACCAACCCTTTGACAGACATCGCATCTCTGGAAGTACTCCTTCGAGTCTCTGTGAATAGTTGGCCACCATAGTCTTGTGCGCAATACCTTCGGTGCAGTAGCTTTGCCTGCGTAATGTCCTCCTGCTATTCCCTCATGGGATTCTGATAAGACTCTTGGTCTTTCGTGTTCTAACACATATCTTCGCAAGATGTTATCTACACCCATTTTTTATAAGTGTCTTGCAATCAGTTCATAGTCTGCGGCCCAGACTACTAGGTTTTTCTTCTGCGTGGTGTTATATTCCTACGGCCCAGTACCTGTGCTCAAGTACTGAATGATATCTGTGAAGTATTCATTAGCGATGTGAACTGAAAATAATTGTGCATCGAGGAAGTTGTCCTCTAAATTCGCAAGTTCTTCTCCATTTGTTACCCTTAATAGGTGGTCAGGTCCTGCATTCAATTTTCCTGCCTTAACTATTACTTCAAAGTCAAATTCTTGGAACAATAGTAACCATCGACATATTCTCCCCCCCAACACTGGCTTGTTGACTAGGTATTTAAGGGTTGAGTGATCTGTGAACATATTAAAGTGTTTTCCCAATAAGTAATGTCTGAACTTATGCAGTGCGTAGATCATAGCTAGGCCTTCCCCCTCTGTGGTCTTATAGTTATGTTTTGATTCTGATATCTTTTTGCTCGCAAATGATATAGGGTGATCCAAATCTCCCTCTCCTAGATGCGCCAAGATAGCTCCAAGTGTTATGGCTGATGCGTCTACATGCACGTGGAATGTCTTTTCCCAGTCTGGAAATACTAGTATTGGCACAATGACCATCTGTTCTTTCAACGTATCCAGATTGTGTTAACAATTTTCGTTCCACTGAAACTTTGTATATTTTCTTAACAGTTTCTCCATTGGTGCGGTAATATGTGCATAACCTTTGATAAACTTTCTATAGTATCTCGTGTGTGTCGATGTCGCTCTTAGTTGACGGACCGTTTTTGGTGCTGGCAAGTTAACAATTACTGCAATCTTTGCAGGATCTACAAGTAAACCTTGTTTGCATACTATATGGCCCAATAGTATCCCAAACGGTGTTTTGAATATACATTTTTTTTATGTTTAATGATATCTGGAACTGCCTACATCTTTCTAACATCAACCGTAAGACCTCTACATGGTCTTTTATTGGCACAAGGGAAGACCCAGGGTTCAACACTTCAACAGCGTGCCAACAAAACCCTAACTACAAGCCCTTTCGGCAACACCTGCGAAGCAAATGAAGTCTCACCCGAGGTAGAGGCAAGGGGGGTTGCAGGATTCAGGTGTCTACAACCAAGCTGGGACACAGATCTGTGATTACAATACTTAACAAAGCACATAAACAACAATATGCATTACTTTCTTGAATCTTATTCACATTGTAGATTAAACCCTTATTACAAATCAGCGCAATAACCATAAAGATCAAGTACTTACATTCACTTAGCACATAGCATCAGCTTGGATCTATCATTCACTCATCTTCAAGAACTAAGCAACAATATCAGATACATTCAACATACATTATAACAACAGCACTAAGTAGCTAAATGCACAAAGCACATCAAGACATAGGATATACGTGGTTCACCCCAGTGTGGGGCTACGTCCACCAACTTCTTCTTCTTCTTTATTATCCTTCAATCTTCTTACATTCCTTTTCTCTTGTGCACAGAGACAAGCTTCGCACTAGACAGGTGATCTACACACAGTGCACTAGATCCACCTTCCCAAAATTAGGTAAAGGAACAGAGCCAACTCCTTACTAGCACAGAGCCTTACTAACATATAATGCACATAGCCAATCAGCCAATCTCTTCCATTGCTTTCACTAACCCTCTACTTAAAACATATGGTGCACATAGCCAACAACTTTGCTTATTACATCGCTTAGCTGCTTATTTATACATTTACAAAAAGGACTAATCATGGGTAAAACCATGGGTTGACATCCCTTAACCCATTACATAAACCCTAAAATCCTTTTCTCAGTCCACAAGCCCACAAAACAAGCAAGATCCCATGATCTCAGCTCTGCCTGGGCACTCCATCTTCGACAAGCCTGTCAAAGTCCCAAAAGTGGTCAAACACGACCAATGTTTCCTCAAAACTTAGTCAAGGGCCAACAGGCCCCCAACACTCACATGTAACTCGTCCCAAATCACTCAAATATGGGCAATGCTCCTTCAAAGGCCTCGATCTTAGCTTGAAATACCTCGACTTGTTGCTTCGCCAGAACCTCCTGCTTGGTGAACTCCTAAATCACTTGCTCTGTAACAGGCCCTTCTAGGTGTTGTTCCACTGTCGCAACCACTTAGTCTAGCTACGAGCCTTGTCCTTCAATCTCTTCAAAAATCGTGCAGACTTCGTCCTGCACCGGCTGTAATCTCTGTGCAACCTGCATGACTTTGCTCTAGATGGCAGTAATCTATTGCTAGACTGCGCGCTGCTCTTGTGATCTCTTCATTTTCTCAACTATAGTGAGTGACTTCATATGTGCTTGCACTGTGGATGCCTGCTACTGTGCCTTATGGAGTTGTTCTTCCAGTTGCCTCAGCTCTAGATCTTTTGCGAGGCATTCGTAGGTCTGCACACTATGATTACTTAATTGCTTACATTCTAAGGTGAGTTCCCTGATCCTTCCAACTACGCTCCTGGCAGCTTCGTCCCTCTAATCCTTCACTTCTTGCAGAGTGCTCGACACTGCTTGGAGTTCTAACTCAGTTACTCTCGCTTGAAGCTGTTGAATGGCCTCGGCGAGCTTCCCCACTTGAATGTCGGTTGACTCTTCTTCCTCCTATGCCAAGCCCGGCACAGAGCGAAGTGATTTAGTCACTGCCTCTTTGATTGCAGTCTTCTCTGCAAGCAGTTGGTCTTTTTCTTTCTGTACCTTTGCATTGTCCTCCTCGAACATTACTCGAATTTCATCTTTCTCCTTTTGTGCAACTCGAAGTTGCTCTAAGACCTCCTCCTTTTCTTTCTTCAAGGCTTATGTAGCCTGCTCCTTTTCTTCTTGGGCTCGCTGAAGTTGAGCCTCTGTTGCAATTTCTAATCTTCATAATTGGGCAGGCTCATACCCCAATTCTGTAATTTTCGATGAAGAAGGCTCAGTAGGTATTATGCGGTTCGAATGGATGGCTTGATGTATCTCCTTCATCTCCTTCTCTATTATTTCATACAACGTCTCCTGCTTTGCTCCATAGTGTTTCAAGATATCCTCTGAAGCATCCTCCACAGTTGTGATGATTAGATCGACGTCGTTGTAACATACCCACTACCTAAAATCAAACTTTTTCGTTGATTTCCCAACAATGAGAATCCCCGAAGCTCACAGCAGCGAAATGCCAAACCCGATCCATAGGTCCTTAATTCCCTGTCACGGCCTCCTCTTCACGCGTCAGTGACATTTCCCCGATTCAGTTTCAGGTTTCGAGGTTTCATCTTTCCCGATGTCCAGAGTTCCTGTCCTCTTGAATCCTCTAACTCTCACTTTCCGATGCGCTCCTTTCGGCCTTAGCTCCTCCTAGCTAAACTCTGGTCCATGTGACCACTAATTCATAAGACCGCAGCCTTATCCTTCCTTCGGGGTTTTGGGCTTCAAAATCCTGAGGTGCTACAACTCCCGTTAGCCCTCTAGGCTAGACTCCTGGCCCACATGACCACTATCTCACAAGACCGCAGCCTTGTCTCCCATCGAGGTTTCGAACATCGCAATGTCGAAATGCATAAACATTTTGTCCTCGGAATCCCCGATATCCCGATATGACGTCAGCTTCCGCTAGTCCCCTGGGCTAGACATTTTGGTCCACACGACCTCCCTCTATATGACCGCAGTCATACCACCTATCGGGGCTTCGGGGTTTCAAATGTTGAAATGCATTTGCCCACGAGATTGTCGATCCCTCAAATCTCGATTCTCCGCTATGCTGACAGCTGGCTCGCAATGGCACTTTCCTCCTTATCGGGGTTTCAGACTTCACAATTCTGAATTGCATAAACACCTTGTCACCGGGATTCCCGATATCCCGATGACCCAAATGCTGATAGACGACTTCCTGTCGGGACTTTCCTCGATGGCTCTGATTGCTGTCACGCGTCCTCCTCTGATGGACGGTCCTGATTAACTCTTAGGATTTCGTGACATCTGATGTCCTGGATGCATCATCCCTAGGACTCGCGAAATGCCGAACTTTGACTCCCTTCAGATCTCTGACACACGTCCCAAGTGAATGGACGGTTCAGATTGCTCCTCACAATTTTCGCGACTTTTGATGCTCCGAAAGTCTTGTCCTCAAGACTCGCGAAATGTCGAACCCCAATTCACCTATTGACTTTTCTATTGGAACTTCCCGATGGTCTAGATCTCTGCCACGTGTCCCGGCTGATGGACAGCCTTGATCCAATCTCGTCATTTCGGAGTTTTTGATACCCCAATGACAGAAATTCTCGGTCAACTCAAAACCCCGGTAGCCAATATACCGACGGGCTCTCGATTTCCGCCACGTGTCTGCACAAATGGATGGTCCATATCATTTCCCTATTTCGGGAATTGAAATGCCCCAACATTCTCAACCTCGAGAACTCCGATATCCCAAGTACCGATATCCAAATGTGTCAACCTTCTCGTCGGGATTTTACCTCTACTGTTCACAAAGGTTTAACCCTCATACATCTCTTAACAGATCCAACGGCTGTCGGGTTTTTCTAGCTACGATCTAACGGCTCAGATCTATCCCACCTCGCGCATTCTTCCACTACTTCATGGATGTGGAGAGATCAACGGTCCAAATGTTCTCATGGACCTTGGGGGNTGTTACTCTCGTCAATCTAACGGTCGTGAATGACCATGGGTCTTCCGACAGGATCTCATCAATCGATTCGTTACTTATCCCTACGCTGCTACTTCAGAATTTAAAGAGGGTCATTCCTCCTCGTACAGGGTTATTAAGACTTGCCCATTCAAGTCCTTTTTCCAGGTTCTTGGTAGACCTTCCCAAGAAGGGAATCTTTGTGAAGAGATCTATTCTGGGGCATCCCTGGAGACAGGTAAGGGGAAACAACTTCCTGAGAACGGGCCAGAAGTCCGACTTGGTTCAACTTATGCGTAATTAAATTCATTTATCAATCATAAGCCAATTCATTAATTTTCTGTTATAAGCATATATCTACCCTTTCTTATAAAAACACTGCACAGACATTCTTTACTGCAGTCGTTCACAATTTCACAGTTTATGAGCATATATGTCAACATATAAATTTCAAGATGCAATATGTAAAACACTTATCAGAAATAACATCATAAGTGGGTGCGACTGCTGAGAGGGGTGCTCATTTCCACCCAACCGTAGGCTCAGCGACTCCCAGTGGATTTACCACTAGCCACCCCCGAGCTGAGACCATGATTCTGTGAGACTGCGTCTTTCTATCTGCCAGTGACCAGGAGCGAAGGTTGCAATCCTTCCTCTCTGCTATCACTCACTCTGCGTAATGCCAGAGTTCCCCTCGCGTCTACCCTCCCAATTGCTTCTTCCCCATGCCTTATCCTCTTGCGAGGTTGCATGTGGCACGATTACCCTCGCGCTGATCAGGCCTGACGGCTCTACGGATAGGCAGTTCACCTCCCCATCCCTCATTAAGCCATCAACCTGCCAGCCTGCAAGGCATTAAATTCAAGGCCAGTGAGCCGCTTTTGGTTCTCCGGGCCAGTGGAGTCCAAATACGGTGTTAATTCTCGATGTAAGTTAACGCCACCTTTCCAGGTGCCTTCCACCGCCATCGTGGTCTCTTTTTCTGCACATCCCCTCTCAGCAATCCTGCAATAAATTCAAAATGTTATTCACATTCATTGACCTCTTCCACAAGGTCCATTTACATCACATATTCACATTTATGAGTTTGCCATAGTTCTTGGCCAGTCCAGTTATATTTACAAGCTGGGGAAACAGGGTGTTACAATTCCCTCCCCCTTAAAAGGAACATCGTCCTTGATGTTCTTATATATTAACATGAATTGCATGTACAGAAGTAAAAAAAATCGGATATGCCTGTCTCATGGCTTCCTCCATTTCCCATGTAGCCTCATCTGGGCAAAAATGTTTCCACTGCACCTTGACCTGTGCAATGGTTTTGTTCCGGAGCGGGGTTTCCTTTATGTCCAGTATGCATTGGGGTTCTGGTAGAAACTCTCCCTCCGGTTCCACCTGGATCACAGACCAGTATCATGGAAAACATTATGTACTTTTACTGTGGGAGGAAGTGCTAGCCGATAGGCTACAGGTCCCACTCTATCTAGAACCTCAAAGGGTCCACAATACCGGGGTGCCAACTTGGCACAAGCTCCCATTTTCAAGGAACTCCTTCT
>ML810220.1:72397-92572 GCA_009831015.1 Picea engelmannii
TGAATGTTATAGACTTTTCGACTATTTTGTTGTCGGTGTGGACAGTCTCTCAGGAGATGCTCTTCTCTGCAACCCCAGCATTTCAAAGGTTCTCTCTTTGGGTTATTAGTCTTCACTGGTATAGGTCCAGAAGTTTTATTTCCATCCACCGAGGGAAAGTTCTGCTGGAGTACACTCCGAATTGGGAAGTTCATTCTGGGGTTCTTTTTGTAGTTTTTAAATCCTGGGGATTTGCTCCCCTTTTTCTAAAATCTTGAACCACTCTTCTGTTTCCAGTCTCCACGAGACTCTGCCCGATGTCCATATTGTTCATGACAATATGTTGTCTTTCGTATAGTGTCTTCTAAGGTCTTTGGCTCGTCGAATTCGATTTGGTTCCAGTATTCCTTGGGTAGCCCACTGATGAAGCGTTATGCCTTCACCTTCTCTGCTTTGATGTAGGGTACATATATCAATAAGTCGAGGAATTTGTTGACATATTCCTCCATAGTAAGTTGTCCCAGTTTGAGTTTATAAAACTCTGTAGCCTTCTCGTCGAAATATCTTTCCGACAAATACTTCTTCTGGAAGTACTTCTCAAACCGTTTCCAAGACAGGTCCTCCTCGCAGACCCCTTTCATATTCTTAAGGTCTTCCCACCAGATGGAAGTCTTTCCGTTCAGATTGAAAGTGGCCACTCGGGCCTTCAAATTCTATGAAAAATCATGGACTCTGAAATATTTCTTCAGTCCAAGTAGCCAGGCCTCGACTTCCTCTCCCTTCTTTATCTCACCGTCGAAGGAGGGCGGTTTGGCCTTTTTGAATTCCTCAAATTTATGACTCTTGGAAGTCTTTTGCTTCTTCTGTTTTCTTTGAGAATAGGAACTGATCCTGCTGCTAGAAGAGCCTTCTAAATCACCAGCTTCATTCTCAATGGAATCGTCTGGCACTGGTCCTTTACCTCTGGGGTGGACCTTTCTTGGCGTGCTTCTCTCAGTATGGCCACTAACACGACCATGTTTATGCACTTCGGGTTCATGTTGCATTTGTCGTTGTAGGTCGGATAAGCTCTGCAGTAACACTGCATTAATTTCAGTTTGATTTTCTTGCTCTTTCATCATCCTTTCATTGTCAGCCTTGCAGCTTTGCAACTCAACCATGAGACTCTTCACAGTCTCGGCTAGGTCTGAAGGGGTTCCTATTGCTCTTCTTTCGTCAAACTCTTCGCCTCTATTGTGGGAGCCTTCTCCCATCTCTTGGTGAGTCACCATACTCTGCGTCTGTAGATTCTCGCGGTTGATCGTCCGCTTGAGTGAAAAGACAAGCACTGGTTATTAGTCAAGAGTTAAATTCATTTTTATAATTTGCGCATAAATTCATAATTCTTTCACATGCATACATAGTCAGGTTCTCATTTTCCAAGTTTTTTTTTTTTTTTTAATCTTGGACAAGAGGGTTAAGTTAGGGGGTTACTCCTCATAGGAGTGCTTTGAACGGAGCTTATGCACAACTCGTTCATGAGCCCAATCAGGCCGAGTGTTGTAACCATGCTCTGATACCACTTTGTAACATACCCACTACCTAAAATCAAACTTTTTCGTTGATTTCTCAACAATGAGAATCCTCGAAGCTCGCAACAGCGAAATGCCAAACCCTATCCATAGGTCCTTAATTCCCTATCATGACCTCTTCTTCATGCGTCTGTGACATTTCCCCGATTCAGTTTCAAGTTACGGGGTTTCGTCTTTCCCGATGTCCAGAGTTCCTGTCCTCTTGAATCCTCGAACTCCGACTTGCCGATGCGCTCCTTTCGGCCTTAGCTCCTCCTGGCTAAACTCTGGTCCATGTGACCGCTAATTCATAAGACCGCAACCTTATCCTTCCTTTGGGGTTTTGGGCTTCAAAATCCCGAGGTGCTCCAACTCCCGTTAGCCCTCCAGGCTAGACTCTTGGCCCACATGACCACTATCTTACAAGACCGTAGCCTTGTCTCCCATCGGGGTTTCGAACATCGCAATGTCGAAATGCATAAACATTTTATCCTCAGAATCCCCGATATCTCGATATGATGTCAGCTTTCGCTAGTCCCCTGGGCTAGACCTTTTGGTCCACACGACCTCCCTCTATATGACCACAGTCATACCACCTATCGGGGCTTCGAGGTTTCAAATGCTGAAATGCATTTGCCCACGGGATTGTCGATCCCTCGAATCCCGATTCTCCGCTATGCTGACAGCTGGACCGCAATAGAACTTTCCTCCTTATCAGCGTTTCGGACTTCACGATTCTGAATTGCATAAACACCTTGTCACCGGGATTACCGATATCCCGATGACCCAAATGTCGATAGACGAATTCCTGTCGGGACTTTCCCCGATGGCTCTGATTGTTGCCGCGCATCCTCCTCTGATGGATGGTCCTGGTTAACTCTCGGGATTTCACGACTTTTGATGTCCCGGACACCTCGTCCCTAGGACTCGCAAAATGCCGAACTCTGACTCCCTTCAGATCTCTGACACGCGTCCCAAGTGAATGGACGGTTCAGATCGCTCCTCGCGATTTTCGCGACTTCTGATGCTCTGGAAGTCTTGTCCTCAAGACTCGCGAAATGCCGAACCCCGATGCACCTATTGACTTTTCTATCAGAAATTCCCGATGGTCTGGATCTCCGCCATGTGTCCCGGCTGATGGACGGCCTTGATCCAATCTCGTGATTTCGAAGTTTTTGATACCCCAATTAAAGAAATTCTCTGTCAACTCAAAACCCCAGTAGTCGATATACCGATAGGCTCTCGATTTCTACCACGTGTCTGCACAAATGGACGGTCCAGATCATTTCGATGTTTCGGGACTTGAAATGCCCTGACATTCTTGACCTCGAGAACTCCTATATCCCGAGTACCGATATCTCGATGTGTCAACCTTCTCGTCAGGATTTTACCTCTACTGTTCACAAAGGTTTAACCCTCATACATCTCTTAACAGATCCAATGGTTGTCAGGTTTTTCTAGCTACGATCTAACATCTCATATCTGTCCCACCTCGCGCATTCTTCCACTACTTCGTGGATGTGGAGAGATCAATGGTCCAAATGTTCTCATGGACCTTGGGGGGGGGTCTACGATCCCGATTTCATCGTTATTCACGAAGATAGAGAGAAAAAGGGGCAAGGTATGTAATGCCCTTGTTACTCTCGTCAATCTGACGGTTGTGAATGACCATGGGTCTTTCGATAGGATCTCATCCGTCGATTCGTTACTTATCCCTATGCTGCTACTTCGAAATTTTAAGAGGGTCATTCCTCCTCGTACAGGGTTATTAAGACTTGCCCATTCAAGTCCTTTTTCCAGGTTCTTGGTAGACCTTCCCAAGGAGGGAATCTATGTGAAGAGATCTATTCTGGGGCATCCCTGGAGACAGGTAAGGGGAAACAACTTCCCGAGAACGGGCCGGAAGTGTGACTTGGTTCAACTTATGCGTAATTAAATTCATTTATCAATCATAAGCCAATTCATTCATTTTCTGTTATAATCATATATCTACCCTTTCTTATCAAAACACTGCACAGACATTCTTTACTGCAATCGTTCACAATTTCACAGTTTATGAGCATATATGTCAACATATAAATTTCAAGATACAATATGTAAAACACTTATCAGAAATAACATCAGAAGTGGGTGCGACTGTTGAGAGGGGTGCTCGTTTCCACCTAACCGTAGGCTCAGCGACTCCCAGTGGATTTACCACTAGCCACCCCCAAGCTGAGACCACGATGCTGTGAGACTGCGTCTTTCTGTCTGCCAGTGACCAGGAGCGAAGGTTGCAATCCTTCCTCTCTGCTATCACTCACTTTGCGTAATTCCAGAGTTCCCCTCACATCTACCCTCCCAATCGCTTCTTCCCCATGCCTTATCCTCTTGCGAGGTTGCATGTGGCGTGATTACCCTCGCGTTCATCAGGCCTGATGGCTCTACGAATAGGTGGTTCACCTCCCCATCCCTCATTAAGCCATGAACCTGCCAGCCTGCAAGGCATTAAATTCGGGGCCAACGAGCCGCTTTTGGTTCTCCAGGCCAGTGGACTCCAAATACGGTGTTAATTCTCGATGGAAGTTAATGCCACCTTTCCAGGTGCCTTCCACCGCCATCGTGGTCTCTTTTTCTGCACATCCCCTCTCAGCAGTCCTGCAATAAATTCAAAATGTTATTCACATTCATTGACCTCTTCCTCAAGGTCCATTTACATCACATATTCACATTTATGAGTTTGTCATAGTTCTTGGTCAGTCCAGTTATATTTACAAGCTGGGGAAACAGGGTGTTACAGTCTTCCTCTGTGAGCATGGACTTCATCTTGGGCTTGCTGGCGCACGTCTTCTTTCTTAATGAGGTTTTCTGTGGAGAAACCTTTTGCTTCTTCAATGTTTCACCCTCGCTAGGGGGGTCCTTTGGCAGTGTAACTTCACCTTTGTCTTGATTTTCTCCTTCTTCCCCTCCTTCTTCTTGGTTCACTTCATCTCCTCCTCCTCTTGCGGGTGAGTCAGGCCTGCTTTCCTCTAATATGTTGTCCTCATCATCAGTTTCTATGATCTGCACTTCCTCTTTTTTCTTCTTTTTCTTCGCGCTAGTCTGTCTATCATGTTCGACCCGGGTGACCAAGGGACTTCCAATGATGTTGAGGTTGGAGATTTTTGCATCCTCAACTGATACAAGGAACTCTACCTTTCCATTTTTTGGTGATCTCTTCCATATCTTTGTCTGTTAGCTTATAATAGGACTGCAATTCCTCCTTACTCTCATCCCTGCGCGCAGTGATGTAGATAAAGTGTCGATCTGCATGGAAGTTCACTAGTGGTATATACTGGTGCAATGTATTCAGTGTCATGTGTGGGAATGAATCAATAGCATGCTTCAGCTATGGGTAGTAAGCATGGAAGACAGTGTTCGACTACCACTGCTTCAACATATCATTTGTATACCACAAGGTGGTGAACCTCGCGGCCAATGGCTTTAATGGCTCAACTTCTGGAAATGTTACCCCTTTCAGCATCTACCAAGTGACAAATGCGATCAATACTAGTAACCAACTGAAATGGAATTCACAGCCCTGATCCTACGCTTCGCGACAGTCCTTCTCCATCTCGTTGACGAGGTAACTCGCCCAGGTCATTTGCATCCCCTCCATGCACTTTCCTGCGAGGTCTACTATGAATCCAGTGACCTGCGTGGGATGGTTCTTTCTAATGAGCTTTCCAGTTATAATCTGACAAGCTAGGCACACTGCACCATCCTAGATGGAGGCTACCTTGTAGCCTCGCTTTCCCTTCTCTACATCGCCATAATCCTCCTTTATGTGTCATGTCGGGGAGCGATCTGAATTCTTCCCTAGGTAGAACTGCTGAGGGTCTGGTCCCTGCATGCTTAGTCCTATGATGAGGTGGATCAGCATCGGATCCATAGTGATGCGCATGTTGAGCCATAGATATCCTCTGTGATAACAAGACAGGAGGAGTTTAACGCAGGCGTTAACCTATTGATGTCATCCAAAGTGAGGGATCTTCATTACATTCAGGATCGTTGATTGCGCGAGCTCCTTAATCCACGGTTGGGAGACTATGCGCGGCTTCTTCCCAGTCATCTTCATCAAATACCTATGTGGCGCAAACATTGCGTAGTTTATCTATGAGGTTAAATTCATTGTTCTTAAAATCTGGGATGTGTCCTAACTGGGGTCCAACTACACGTATCCCTTTCGGGATGTACGCAATGATCAGCATGTACTCAAATTCACGTGGGATATTGTTGTGGTTAACTGCGCTAGCCAATGCCGGTATATAACCTGGCAAGACCGTCAAGATTTGTTTCGCATTAGCCAAATCATTGTGGTGCTTGCTTCGCTTCTCAGTAGTACGGCTGGAATGACGTCCAATCGAGGGGGATGCTTTCAATCCTCTAGTCGATGACGCCTGTATTCCTACAAGCATAACTCTCTCAGCCATGAGATCCACGATAATCTCCTCCACAGACTTCGCTAATGCGCTATGTTCACCCGACATTCACACTTGTAATCAAATAGATTGGGTAGGTGAGTGGATAAGCGAGGTAATCAAATGGATGGTGAGGTCTAGAAAACATAGCGTGATATGCAATCGAATCTTTGTTAGCTCGGATAATCACAGGTGGAAAAAAGTGGTCCCGACGTAGCGTCCAACGAGTTAAATAAACAAACGTCATAACAGATTCCTCCAATGGGCAGGAATGCGTCAATCAATGTGAATCAGTCCATTATGGGGCAGTCCCAATGGTCCAATGGCGGTCTTTCTGTCAATAACTGCATTGCTAGCCATTCCAGAGCGTTATTCTAACGGTCGGGGTGCCTCCAACAGTCATATAGATTCATCGTGGAGAAGTCCCATTCTGCGTGGTTATGTTATTCCGACGAGGTTCAACTTCTGCAGATCTGCCTCCTACGAAGTCTTTTCTGGAGCCTCCTGTAGTTTTTCTAGCTTGGATTTCTTCTTACTGAGTTTCCTTGCCTTCTTTCTTGTGATCTAAGTCTCTGGATTCCTCTTTCCATTCTTATGCTTATCTTTTCGCATCATAGTGACTTCACGTTGATGATGTTCTTTCAAAGGGTTCAAAGGTAATATCTCTTTGTGTACTAGGTCCTAGGTGGACATACTTTCTTCTTACATAGATAGGTCCTTCAAACCTTTGTGCATTCTTTCAAATTCAACAGCTAATTCTCTTGCCCTCTATTGCTTCGACTTATCCTCTTGTTCTTCTATTAATCGCTCTATTTTTCTGGTTATGAGGTCCCTTAGTTCTTGCTTTTTTGTTCTGTGGCTTCCTCCTCTACTTTCCTTTTGATCTGATCCTTCTCAATCCAATTATTTCCTAACAAAAGTGGAAAATGGGTGTTGTTCTCAATAAACTTAATGACTTCAAAATCGTCTTCAGTTGATGTTTCATGAGAAATCATAGGTATGTTAGTAACTCTTCCACATAGGGTTATCATCTTTCCTTTAAACAAGCCTATCCTTCCCAATGAAGGTATCATAGCAGACTTTCCCAAAATTTCCCAAGTGCTTTCTGGCATAATGTTCACATGTGTTTCTTCATCTAATACACAGTCTATGTTGAAGTCTTCCATTCTTGTGACTATGCGTTATTTTTCTTTCAAGATCTCTGACAAACTGACATCCTTGTGGTCATCCATTGCTTCTTTTAACTGTACTAACATAATCTGAGATTTCTCTGATTCTTTCTCTTTCTGATTTTCTAACATATTCTTAGTCTCTTGACCTTCTTTATAGTTTTCTTGTCTCACGTTCATCTTTTCAATTTTAGAAATCATCCTTGGGCAATCCTCAACCTCATGACCAATAAATTTACAACAAAGACAAATAGGATCTGTACCAGGACATTCCTTAGCAAGATGTCCCGATCTTATGCAATTATAACACAGTGTTATTCCTCTCTTTCTTTTAAATGAGCCCCAGCCTTTCCCGTACTGCGCACTGGGATCGCAGTGTTGGATCTGCAATCTGCAAAAATTATTTATAGGTTCCTGCATCCACTTATTAGTCCAAAAATTCTTTCTATGCATAGAAATAACATATTTTTATCTATTTCTATCAAAATTATTCAAATCAACTCTTTCTTATAACTGTGCCCTAACATTCAGGGTAGGAAAAAATCTATCAAACATACCTCGATGCATACTTTCGAAACAAAAACTTCCACTTATCTTACCTTTACCAGAGCAAAAAGATTTAAGATATTACCTCTTTTCTTCAGATCTGGTTTCTTTCTTAACACAAAGATTCACAATTCAATTAGAATACTGCGCACTACAGCAACAGATCTATGCACAGAGCTTTATGTTTTCTTCAGTTCCCAGCAATCACAGTTTCAGGTCTCGGCAACGAAACCATTTGATGGCACAGGGGCAGACCCAAGGAGGCAGGGAGGGTTGTAGGACTCAGGTGTCTACAACCAAGATGGGACACAGATCTATGATTATAATACTTAACAGAGCACTTAAACAACAATATGCATTAGTTTCTTGAATCTTATTCACATCGCAATTAAACCCTTATTATAGATCAGCGCAGTAACCATAAAGATCAAGTACTTCCATTCACTTAGCACATAACATCACCTTGTATCTAGCATTCAATCATCTTCAAGCACTAAGAAACAACATCAGATGCATTCAAAATACATTATAACAACAACACTAAGCAGATAAACACATAAACCACATCGCACAAAGCACATCAAGACATAGGATATACGTGGTTCACCCCAATGTGGGGATATGTCCACCAACTTCTTATTCTTCTTTATTATTCTTCAATCTTCTTACATTCCTCTGCTCCTGTGCACAGAGCCAAGCTTTGCATTGGATAGGTGATCTATGCACAGCGCACTAGATCCACCTTCCCAAAATTAGGTCAAGGCACAGAGCCAACTACTTACTAGCATAGAGCCTTACTAACTTATCATGCACATAGCCAATCAGCCAATCTCTTACATTGCTTGCACTAAGCCTCTACTTACAACATATGGTGCACATAGCCAACAACTATGCTTATTACATCGCTTAGCTACTTATCTATACATTTACAAAAAGGCCTAATCATGGGAAAACCCATGGACCGACATCCCTTAACCCATTACATAAACCCTAAAACCCTTTTCTTGGTCCACAAGCCCGCAAAACAAGCGAGATCCCGTGATCTAAGCTCCTCCTGGGTGCTCCATCTTTGACCAACCTGTCGAAGTCCCAAAAGTGGTCAAACACAACCAATGTTTCCTCAAAACTTGGTCAAGGGCCAACATCTTTCAACAAACTATAGACTGTCCAATCATCCAAGTATACCTCTAAAAACTAGTGGATGAATTCCTTAAACGCGGCGATGACTACTCTAGAAAATATTGTTGGTGCATTCATCAGTTCGAACGACATGACTATGTACTAGTAGGATCCCCATTCTGTAGAAAACATGGTCTTATATCTATCTTCTTGGGCTATCTTGATCTGGTGGTAGCCTGAGAATCCATCAGTGAATGAGTAAACTTCGTGTCCTCCTACGTTATCCAACACTTCATCCATGTAAGGTGTAGGGAACAAGTCATGTAGGCATGGATCATTCAACTTCCTCAAGTCGATGCATATCCTTATCCCTCCTTGTTTTTTTCTCCTGAACTACAATTGGGCTTATCCACTCTGATTCTTCCACGGGTTCTATGATTCCAGCTTTGTTTTTTTGCTTATATATCGGGTTCAATTTGTATGGTCATTTTTTGATCGGTCTTGCTTCATTTCTAAGTGGTATCTTCATTTCTCCTAACTCTCCTGCGATACCCTTTATCTCTGTAAATGTTGTGGGAAATAGGTCATTGTATTAGCGCGGTAACTTTGTTATGCTTTCTACTATTTGCTCATCCCAGTAATCTCCAATGCTGGCCATTTTGGGATTCTCAACTATCCCAATGTTGACTTTCTTCACCTTGATCGGTGCAGCAATGACTTATGATTCTATAGGTGGACCCTCCACTTCTCTTTCACCTTTCGCTTCCTCGATATGAATATTGCTCGGATCGTCTTCATCTGGTGCTTCCTTCTGCACATGGTAACATGAAAATAGTCCTTTGATTGTCTGTTTATTTCGTTGTTGTTCTTCGGTTATGAGTTTGACTTCCGGTTCCTTAATGAATATCACCCCTCTTATATGTTTAAGAGTTGCATCTATGTTGGGGTTCTCATCTTGAATGAAAAAGTGACTATAAAATTTTGTTGCAATAGCATCCAGGTCACAGTTCCTGATCTATATACTAGTTCATCGGTATGCCCTCTAGAATGTGTATGAAATGATGAGGCCATTCGTCTGGGGGTGTCATTTTCCACAGCGTTCTGCACTTCTCCAAGTGTTCGGCTAGTGCCCCCTATCCATCATACTTTTGTTGCTTGTTGTTTTTCTGCTATGCACCGAACCTTATGCGCATTAACCGCTTACATTGGTACCAAATTGTTATTGTTGCTTTGTGTGCACCCCACCATCTTGCAAGTGTGGCCTTGAGTGTTATATCAAGTGCTAAGAGTCTCTGATTCTCTAAAATTTCATCTTCATACTATGCCAAGAATACTTCTAGATCGTTTACTCCGTGGAGATTGGGCAGTTCTCTTATCTTCGTGCCTACCCATCTTAAAGCGCAGTCTATTCATGCACATATTCTCGTGGAAACTTCGTGTAGCCTTTGTTTCCAATTCTCTAAACCGGTATCTGAGTTTGTTGCACATGAAGTAATGCTCCACCAACTGAGTATCCCATCTGCAGTTGGGTTCACGTAATCCTCATCGTGCGCAATTTTTTTGTACAGCTGGTTGATTTCCTCTAAGTTTAAGCAAGTGGGTTCTACAAATCTTTCCCCTTCTAAAGGATCTAATGGCGCGATGACCCTATATTCACCTGACTCAAATGTCATTTTTCGAGTCTTCAAATTGCTTATTGCCTGGTTGTCAAACGCCCAATCCAGACCAAGCAATGTTGGATATGGTGTTGTGCCATCCACTATTTCAATCACTTCAAAGTCTACTTTAGTGCACACTCCATCCAGGTCTATTGTCACTCCTTTCAGTCTACCGATTGGTAGGACTCTGTGTTGGTTTGTTAGTCTTAGTTGCACAGGTGAATATTCTAATGTGGGCTCTCCCATACATTGCCATGTCTTCTTTGGTAATACGTTAACTTCAGACCCTAGATCTAGTATGATATCTCCCATGTTGAAATCTATGATGTTGGCATTCAGTCTGAACTCTCTACTTGTTCTTCTCCTTGTATGTAGGTGATTGACTGTTTTTTGTTCTAGTTTTCCTTTCGTCTCTATATTACATATTTCTAATATGTTTTGCAATAAATTGACATATGATGGATCATTCAATACTTTTACACATGATTGAAAAAAGCCTTTGATTGTACTTACTTGTCCCATGGGTTGCATTTCATTGGTATGATCCAATGACGGAGGCATCTCGTACTCTAGTGCTTCATTGTTGTGCTGCGCAATTGAAGTCGACACAGTGTCATCCTTCTGAAATTCTTGTCTGGCTTGCTTAAATAACCCTTTCTCATTTTGTGCATCGAACTGCTTCCTTAGTTCGGTGTTCTTCTTTACCCATTGGTGTTGTATTGGCTCTTGTCAGACTGCGTCGTTTCCTATTTTAGCTCCTTCATGGGTAACTATGTTGATGTTTCGTCCTTCATCCCTCGCTTTGGTTGAAATCCACTGAACATTCTAGTTGTTCTGGTTCCTCTTTTCCTGGATCTTTACTAGTAATGTCGAACATTCTTCCGTATCATGGTATGATGCGCGACAATACATACAAGTTGTTGGTGGAAGTGGGAATTCCCTTGCATAATGTCCCGGCTGTTGGAAATTGTGACAGACCACTGGTCCTCTACCTCTTCCAAAACCTCGTCTCACTTGTCCTCTACCTATGTAGCCTACTCGATCTCCTCTCGGTGCATTATACTGAGGTGCTTGATTGTACTATGTGGTATTGCACTAAGGTTGTGCTATGTTGTACTGTGGCTGCGCGGTATTATACGGTCGGTGCGCAATATTCTACTGCTATTGCGCGGTGTTGTATGGGGTTGGAACCTGATTAAATTGTGGTGTGGCTTGCCCAGTCATCATTTATGCCTACACTCTATATGCATCTGATGTCCTCTCTTGCATCAAATCCATAGTTCTGCAATCTTTATCATCGTGCCCCGTTGACTTGCAAAAGTTGCAATATGAACTCTTTGGGATTGTCTGGTATTTCTGCATCATTGAGAAGTGATATGGATCATGGCCCGGTTTCTTACAGATTTTGAACCATAGTCCTCATGTTGGTAACGGATTTGGCATTCCTGCTACCATATATTGCGTGAATGTTGGACATTCGTTCTTGTGGTGTCCTTTCGTCCTGCATGTAGTACACCAAATGGCTTCTCGTTTGTCCTTACTTTTATTCTGGTTTAACTGGAACGTTAAGTTCTTCAAATCCTCCTTTATTTCTTCTATGGTTGGATATGTCTATTGATATTGGTTTTCTTCCAATTGCAGGGTTGCCTACAGAGCCTCTACTTGCATCTGAAACTTATGTTGTCGCAATGGGTATTTTAAGTGTGGTAGAAGTGAATTGACGAACATGTGCGTAAGCTGCATATCGGTCATGAGATATTTCAAATTTCCCTTCAGTCGATTGAATCTCTGGTCAATCTCCTATCTGTATTCTCCCAGTTTTTGTCTAATCTCAATCATCTCATTCATGTACTGATCTTTTGAACTTGGCTTCTGGAACTCGTTTATCAGTAATTTCTTGATGTCTACAATTGTTCTGGTTGTCCCTGGTGGATTGTTTGTAGCTAAACTCGTATACCAATCCAGTGTGTGATCCCTTAGTGTAATCGCTAGCTGTGCTAGTTTAGTATCTATGTATGTGATCTGTTTTTCTTCCCAAATATTCTCACAGATGAACAAATGTTTTTCCAGGTCCTCTGATGCTTCTCCTTTAAATTCTGGTAATCTGATGGTGGGATCGTGTCCTACCATTTTGAACGTTTAACTACTACCTCCGCGCGGTGTAGATACTTGACTAGTGGTACCTAAATTGGCTCCTCCAGTTTTTGTCCCTTGTGTAGATGTAATTCCTGTTGTCTTTCTTCTCCCAAAATTCGGTTGTCTAAGCGACGGTGTTTTCTTTGGTGTATTAGTCGCACATGGGTTTATGGGTTCCACACTGACATTCATATGGATAGGATTGTTGCCTTCTCTTCCCATTTGTGGACATCTTGTCTTCCTCTCATATGTTGTGCGCAAGATTTCCTCAATCTGCTCTATAGCCCAAAGATCCTCTACCTCTTCCTTATCACTCGCCAAGCCTTCCCTCGTGGCTACAACTCTCTTCTTGGTATTCACCTTGTATTGGTAGGGTACTCTGCTACACGTCTTTCCAACTGTCACCATGATCCGCTTGATCTGGTCTTCATACATCATGATTGGGTCCAAGGGTTCCTCCTTCTTTCCCTTATCCTTTCCTCCTTCCATTTCTCCTTTTTCTATCAGTGCTTCCCCCCTTCCCCCATGCACGCAGGGAATTTTAGTTGTCTGACTCCATCCTCATTACTCCTTTGTTGTATACCAGTGTCTTAATAGAAGTATATAGCGATCTAATGTACCTTCCTCAAGGTCCGTGTAGAAACTCTTGCTATGTTGTGTTGTATGACTTTGTTGTATCTACTGCAAATTCTGTTATAAAACCTGCCACAATACTGTCGAGCCAAAAATCTACTACACGAGTGAATTTGTTGTTCACCTATTGTAACTGCTCAATATGTATTGGGGTCCACTCTAACTCTTGGATTCAGTTTGTTGTGTGGTTATCCTTCAACCTGAGTATCCACTCCTACAACAAGTGTGGAAAATTACATAAAAAGACTTCATGTAAATCAGTAAACACATATTTCCTAAGATATTTGTGGGGTGTTACTCTAGGGTTTCTGTTATCTTTCTATGCAAATTCTAGCTCTTTTGTCCTTAGCTAGCTTTCGATCTTTTCTTTTGTGGGATTCCATGGTATCAATGTCCCCTTCTAGTAGCTCATTGATTTCTCTACAGATCTTATGTACCTTTTAACCTATCTCATCTACTCAATCCTCTATTGTTCCTACCACCGGCAACGGAACCATTTGTTGGTTATTTGATATATCATGTCTAAGTTTATGTCTTTAGCTTGAATGACCCAAGGTTCATGTTTGTTCGAGGTTCCAACAAAGCCTCTAAAACTATCAGCCCTCCTGGTAAACCAGAAGGCAACATAGTGCACAGAGTGCACTGCACCATCTTACCTGAAATAGTCTTAATGGGTGGTTGCAATACTTATGTGCTTGTAGCCCAGGATTGAGTGGGAGATCTGAGAATTGTGTACTGAGAGTTATAATATAACTTACCAATGAATTATACTGTCATTCATGATCACGCAAAGAATATAACAACTCATTCATTTAGCACATTACTAATTACTAAAGATAAGAAAGAAACACGTACATTCAATCACATAACACAGGTTTTACCGTGGTTCACCCCCCTCTGGGATACGTCCACAAAGATTTGGCTCTTGGATCTTTTATTATAGTAGTTCTAAACTACAGTGTCACACGCTTTACATATCTTCTCACTTGGGTTGAGATATATTATGAGGCGGACTAGATCGCACCAGGCTCCTCAGCCTGCGATCTAACCCTCAAGATCTACCCTCCTCAATCTGCTCTAGCTCAACAACTTACAAAATTAGGTCATACAACAAAATATTACATCACGTCTACTTCCTCACATCCATCTCTTTGCATCGTTCTCTCCTCTATGAGACCTAGGTATCTATATTTATACGTTTCTCACTCTTCATCCATTACAATGTGTTGCAAAAACCCTAACCCTAATGTCGTTAGGTCTTCCATGCATGCGCGCCCACTGCTCTTCCTTCTAGTTGTCGCTTCCCTCGTGCATGCCTTATTTCCCAAACTTGTCTTTCTTTCCACTTTGGCCTGCTTCCAACAAGCCCCCAACACTGACATGTGGCTCATCCTGATCCAACTATCCTTTGTGTGCTTCGTCAATCTCCCTCGTGATCACCTGGAACTTCTCCTTGAGCTTCGTTGCTTGTGTTTGAGCTTGCACAGTCTTCTCCTTGAGTGTGTCTACTGTCTGGACTGAAATATCATCACTGATCAACCCTGCACACTCTACCTGGGTCTATTCCATATATGTCTTGGCTTCCTCTGCATGTGCAATGAATTCTGCTACTCGCTCTTGAAGTGATTCCATTTGAGCCCGACACTCCTTTTTTTGCATTTGCGCAATGGTGATTTATGCCTGTAGTTTCTTCATATCTTATGCCCCTTTGACGTGCTTTGTGATAGACATTGTCTTCTGCCTCTTCTTGAGGTCCTGGATAGCTGCACTTATCATTTCTTCTTCCTTGTCCCACTACTGGACTTGCTGATCCTCTTCTAGCTTCGTCCAAAGCTGTGTTGCTTTATCGAACAAGTCGGTTGTTGTGTTGACCTGTTGCTCTATCTCCTATAGATTCTATGTTGCCTCTTGCTTCCTTTTCTCCCTTACCTCCGGTGGAGTGGTAGGTGTGAGTTTCTCACGAAGATTCTCGATCTCCTTCTAATATTGATCAATTGCCTACGCAAGTTGATCAATCTTTTATGCTACTGTGAGTTTGGCCCTCTGCGTGGTTTTTGGAATCTTCTCATTAGTACACAATAGATATATCTTCTTCCAACTAGTAACCAAACCACCTGATATTCCCCTTGCACCTATGAAATTAAACACCCATCCCCCAAGTAATTTCTCTAACTCAAACACGATTTCTCCCCTTTTAGACATAATTTCCTAGAGTAAAAATACTTTTGGATTGTACGTGTCCATAATCCTCTCAAGGGGTTGCCCAACCCTTGACAATTGAATGATAGATAAATATTATTTTGCCCTCTATTGGGCATTTGTTTCTCTAAGAACCTTTTCAAAGGATAATTATTTACTAGCCTTAATTTATTCAGATCCTTTTCTCGGGCCAAAGGCATAAAATATTTTCTACCTTTGTTTTCACCTTTGATACCCCTATCCTCAATTAAGCCCAAACCACCCTGAGTCGTTTGTTTCTCTAAGAACCTTATCAAAGGATAATTGTTTACTAGCCTTAATTTATTCATATCCTTTTCTCGGGCCGAAGGCATAAAATACTTTCTACCTTTGATACCCCTATCCTCAATTAAGCCCAAACCACCCTGAGTCCCACCATCAAAAAGTAGTGGACCCTCTTTCTTTTTTGGTCTTAGATTATATCTCAAGAATTCTTCTCTACCCTCCTTTCTGTAAAAACACTAAGATCCCAAAAACTTGGAGTAGGGTATATTTTATAAGAGGAATCATTATTGACCTCATCAATATTAGACAAATGGGATTTTCCATTTAGGACAAGCAAACCAGACAAAGTGTCTACCTTCCCCCAATCAATAGATTCCTCAAAATTCCCATAATGTGAAGATCCATACATAATGTGAATTTCAAGAGTAGAATAAAGAGATAGATAATCAAATTTTGAATAGACTTATATGAATCTACTAGAAATCTTCCACCATCATTGAGCACTCCCACCTTCAAGACCTTTGGAGAAGGAATGACTTGAACATGCACTAGAGAATGTTTCTCATGAGGTAGCACAAAACCCTTTTAATTTGTTATGTCCATAAGTGAATCCACACCCACTTTTGACCATGTGGAGTTCATAACTTGACCCCCTTTATCACCAAAATTAAGCTCATTCCCCACACCTTCCACCTCTTTTGCATCCACCAACTCTTGGGATTTCTTGACTCATACTTTTTTTTTTATTGGGAGACTACAATCTAGGGGAAAATGTCCCATTTTCCATACTTATGGAACTCGAGGAACCTAAATGGAATTCTAGAATAATCCAAAGGTTGATCGAAGACAAATAAACTCTTCCTTGTAGTAATTCTTTCAATTAACCCTTCTTTTAAATCTGATGCCACCAATATGTGCACTATGGCCATCAGATCCATCTCAAAAAATGATAAACCAACTTCATAAAAATTATCTAAAGCATTCTCGATTTCCTTGAAGACATCCTAAAACCAATACTCCATCGCGAGACATGACAACTTGATCCAAATCGACATCAACTTCGACTTCTCAAACTTTGCATCAAAAAATGGTGTCCACCTCTTCATGGATAGAGAAATCAAACCCCATTGCCAATGGGAAGATAAGATGTTATCCACATTCATCAATGAGAAAAATATGAAGGTCATCCAACCCCTGGTTAGGATGTAAAAGGATGGAGAATAACCTAATAATATTTCCCATTGATCTTGCACCTAATTCCTAAGAGATTTATCCCCTAGCCTACGACCATGGATTTGACTAACGATTGCTAAGTTATCCATAGACACTACTTCATGCAATTTCACCTCCTCTTCAAGCACTAGGTTAATGGGAGAACCTCACTTCATGCATTTCCTATGTTTATGGGAGGTGTTGATACCTTCTCCCTTGATATCTAATGAAGGTGATTCTCGATCCTCGATATCTTTCTTACTTTCCCCAATATTACCCACCTCTCAAAGTATCCCAATCCAAGAGATTACCAACAAAACCTTAGTCAACCTCCACAGATCCAAATGAAGGAAATATTAAAGGTTTGACATCGAGCTTTTTTTCATGCAAAAAAAAGAAACAAAGCCCTCGACCAAGTATTCTCTAGATTCAAGACTTGAGTGATGAATGCGACTAGTTGTTATATTGACACCATACCCACCATTGGGATTTGAAGCAAAACATACTTGATCCATGATCAAGATGTTGTCCTTTCCCACCCATCAAGGATCAAATGACAATAATTGGCAATAAAGAGATTCAATGAGGGTGTTGTCAAAAGTCTGACTAGCACATGCGTAAATAATTTTAGCCACTTTTGACAAAGTTTTAGTAATTTCTTCTTCCAAGGGTTTAGACCACGTAAGACTTGTTATATGGTTCTTGGACCCCAATGAACTAGGGCAACCTGCTACATGTGGAGTTGACCAGATATTGTACCCCTTGTATGAATCCATTAAGTAGTCAACCAAATTTGCCTCCATTTTGCAAAACCTTCATCACCCCCTCCATCCAACCATCAAATATTCAAATTTATCTTAAAGATAGACACACCTAACCACAACATCTTCTACCCTATTTAAATAATCACTTTATATTATTTAAATAATTACAAATCAAGTGTGTGTATAATTTATTCATTTATTTCATGAAAAAAAATCATACTTCCATTATGAAATAGGAAATTACATTCTTCATATGTTGGCTATAACATTCCTAGATTCTTTCCAAGAATCCTTGAGTTTAAACATGTTCACCTATACTAATCTTCAAGTTTACTCACAAAGAATACAAAAAAGTTCCCTCCATCCTTGCCTATATATATACTATTATTGTGTATATCAATTTCAACAAGCTCTTAGCCTTTTACATCAGCCATATTTTTCAGTAAAAACAATAACACAATCCAAAAACATATGCCTCTAAACTATGTAAATATATACCCCCTGAAGCCCTCAAGCTACATGCCAAAAATATTACAAAAATATACCATAAACTCGAAGTTGAAAACATGCTTGTAAAAAGTAGGATGTAGAAATTTTGAAATTCTTCCACGACCTCCTCATGAGTATGCCATTGTCCCAATTCCACAAGAAGTCATGCTTTTGAAATACCATCGACCATCATATTCCTCTCATGTGACAAACATGTTGATATGAAACTAAATTTTTGAAAGAACATAAACCATCATATTCCTCTCATGATAGACATGTTCATATGAAACTGAATTGAATATAGTAGAGAAATTTTGAATTTCGTCTAGGATAGGCCTTAAAAGGAAATTTTCCAGTATGATTCTACCCTACATCCACTTTATCATAATATGAGAATCCCCAAAGATTTGTACACACACACACACACACACACATAGAGAGAGAGAGAGAGAGAGTTGGGTTTGCATATGCAATAACACAGTATGCTATTGTGTTGGTATAACATAGATGAAACAAAATTTCATGGTATTTGGTTGGTATTTTCTTAACTACGAGCTTGGAATTCTCAATAAGTAAACAAGTAACTGAACCTTGAACTCAATCTAATTGTGTTTGCAAAGAAGAAAATCTTTTTATTCTGCAATTACAATCCATGTTGTTGAGAAGGACAAGCCCCCACCCGATCCAGATTTATGAGCTGAACAAAATGAAAACACGGATCTATAATATTAACACAGAGACACAATGAATAATAATAGAGATAGAGTAAAACTTGACTTCTGTTAAATAAGAAATATGTTAAAACTGTAAAATGCAGACTGAAATAAGCTTGCTAGAATGCTGGCAACTTATCTCTGGGAAGAGATGTGACAGATATGATTATTCGCAAGAATATGAGTAAAATGAGGCTCCAAAGGCATTTTACATCAAACATGAATGCCAAAACCATAGACATCCAAAAACCTAACCCTAAAAGATGAAGCGCCAAAAGTCATGTGGGCCTTGTTGGGGTAAGTTGGTACATCAACTTCTCAGGGGCTGTAACTTTTGCATACCATCTTTATTTTAGGCGCACGATATCCCGTTGGAAAGGTCTATCTGAGGACTACACATTATGCCATCACACTCTAAGTTTGATTACAATGTGACCGTGGTAGGCCCAAAAAACGTTATTTAGGCCCTCAAAATGGCCCCGGAAGTTCAGGACCCGAAAAGCTAGGAAAATAACTACCAAAATGAAAACTAAAACTTCCAAGATGAAATATGTATATGAGCCAGTGGAAATAGGTGGGTGGCCACTAATATCCACCTATATTAATCCTCCACCCTTAGGCAGCATTGGTCTCCATTGTGTTGAGTTTCCCCATCGAATGAGGAAATTTATGTTGAATTTCGCCCCGGGTGAGCCACTTGCCTTGGTGCAAGAGTTGCCCTACTTTGACAACATGATAAAGATGAAACTTCTATTAGTGAGTGCCCTTAACCTGTGTGTCCACGATCTGATTAGTGGATGCATGTTCCATGCAATCAGGGTTGAGCTTTGTCGGTGTCAATTGTTATGCTACCTCAAAGGCGTCCAATAATGGTGGAAGGTATGGTCGAAGGAGGTGCAAGCCAAGGAAGGGGGGAATTTTAAGCTCAAAATCATTGTCACCCACAACCTTGGTGATGGTATAAGGTCCATAGCATAGTGGAAGAAACTTTCGATGGGTCCTATAAGGTGTTCTTTTTGCAAGTGCAACCAAACTTTATCTCCCACCTGAAATTTGTGTGGCACTCGGTGTTGATCATGGAACTGCTTGTACTTGGAATTGGACTTCTACAAAATATCCTGAACCTGTTGGAGGATGTGTTGGATTCATTCAATGGACCGGGTGGCTTTGTCGGCTTCGGTTACCGCATGGGACGATTATTCCTATGCTGACGCAAGGGGTAGTGCAACATCCATGGGACCTAATGGTTGAAATCCCAACCCCACCTGAAATGGGTTGTGGTTGGTTGAGCTATGTATTGATTTG
>ML810220.1:103202-127524 GCA_009831015.1 Picea engelmannii
CCACAAGCACTTCACGCAAATGAGAAGGTTGGCTCGTGATGAGACCCCCTTTCCCTTGGCTATGCCACCAAGATCCACTACCCTAGTTTGGTGACCAGATAGATGGTAGTTTCATACCGCTACATGCCCATGGACGTAATAGGGCGGCTCATGATGAGACCTCCCATCCACCAACTAGATCTTGAGTTTTATTTTATTTTACGGGTCCCCTTTTCTTACTGAGAAGTCGTTTATTTCTTTCTCTGGAATCCCTGGGAGAAGTATCTCAAAGGTTTTTTTTTTTTTGGCTTTTATCTTTTGACAGCTACTTTTATCCTCTAGGCCTTTATCCCCTTCTTCCCAGAAGGCAAGGTACAACCCTTACTAGCTTGGCAAACCCAATGCCCACACCAAGGTAGGGGAAGATGAGAGGGACAATGATGAAAAGTGGTAAGTATGGAAGGAATGGACAATGCCCTTTCATAGACCTACCTAGTGAAAACTCATCCCGAAGGGAACGAGCTTACTAGAGCACTATGTCACTCCCCCCCCCCCAAGTATGAACAAGTTAAAGAGCATAATTTCCAAACAAACGTCATGAAACAAAAGAGAGTTCAATGCACATATTCAAATGCTTTTAAAATCAGAGTGACACATACCATGATACCTGGAATCATTATCTCATGGAGCAAGACCCACTGCTACTTCAGAATTAGGCCGATGGGATGGTTGTTGTTGCTGATAGATAGGATGCACTGAAGAAAAGATGGTCCCTCCAGGGCCAAGCTCAAGTCATATGGCTTTCGGTACTCCATGTCTAGGCTCTGTGGGCCTTGATACATAATCTCCTTAGTTATCCCTAGGATAGGGGATAACATCTGGCTCCAACTCGGGGAAATGTGTTCACCGTAGAGCGCATGAGAACCTAAGCATCTCTGGCATGACCTGTAATCTGCTAGATCTCAACAAAAATAATTAGTAATCTTTTGGGGTGGTGATATCACCCTTGGCTCATATATGATACATTGAAATAAAAGTAAGCAAGCATATATACAAATGGAAATGAAACTACAACTACACTACTCTAGCATGATATGTAGATGGTATAAACAATGAATGCAAATGCCTACCTACTTACCTGTACTTACCTGTGAAGTCAAGTCTTTTCCCTATGATGGGGTTTGAGGAGGTGTCCATTAAACGGTAATGGATGTCTTCTTCCTTCCAACATGGATAGATAGTAGGCATCATTGACTGACTTCGTTCCGACTCTAAAAGATCCAAGCCAAAACTGCGCATTCCCCTTAACATTAGTAGGCTCTCCCCTTTTTGTATCCCACATCCAGACCATATCTCCCTCTTGGTGATACGTTGCCTTGAACTTGGTTGTTTCTTGTATAGCTCTAGTATATTATTTTGAGGGAGGAGGGTGGGATTATGCTGTGAACACTTATTGTTGGGTTGGTCTGATCAATATGCCATCATCCCCTTTCTTTAATAGCTTGGCAGTCCCTACTTCTTTGTTCTTGTATCTGTTTAGGAGTTGTTGATATTCTTCCTTCTTTGGCCATTGTATTTTATCAAAATCTTCCTCTGATGCGAAAGGCAAATTCTCAGGAGAAAATATAGGAAGGTTTTCCTTGATTGGTTCATGTGTTTTGCTAGTTTCAACATCATTATCAATTTCTTGCACATGGACCTTGGTCATTGGCACAATTGGGAGGCGATTTATTGTCCCATAATTCATAGGCACATTGATGTAAGTTAGATCCATTTCTAAGGTACCTCCCAACATTGCAGCAAAATTCCTGGACAAAAGCATTCCCCATACATCAGGGACATCCACAACCACAATATCCATGTGGATTACTCTCTCGGGATATTTACCAAGGCATACTTCAACGTTTTCAGCTACCCCATGAATGGGTATGGCCCTGGACTCAAAACCACACACATTCCTATAAGGTCGTGTGGCCTTTAGGCCTAATTTCTCCATGACCTTCAAAGATATCATGTTAGCACCTGCTCCTGAATCAAGCATACAATTGTTGAGGCATTTATTATTAACCAATAATGTCATGAAGAAAGGCGGGTGTCCATCATATTGAACCCTAAAGTGGTCTGCTTGTAACATGATAGGAGGGTCCATTGGGTCATCTGATACTTTGAAAAAAAAATCGAACCTTTCTTTTACAAGTGGGACCTTGATGACTTCCCTTAGTGGAATGGTTACGTGCATTTTTTCTAATGCACCTTCAAATTCAAAATTCAAATCCACCTTATCAGTTTTGGGAGAATTTTTAGGAAGAAGTATGTTCATAGGTGGAGGTCTTGGTTGTGAAATTACAGATCCAATAGAGAGAGGTTGTTCATTCATTTTTTCCTAGTGCACACTTGGAATTCTTGTTTCTTCAACTTTTCTCTCGACTCTTGATCAAGGTTATCTATCACCTCCATCCTAGCCTTCTTGGCTGCTTCGTTTATGCCTTCTTGATTTTCTTCAAGTATGACATTAAGGCAATATTGGTATGATTGACAATATTCACCTGGTCGTGTTCACCATTGTTTAGTGGACACTCATGCTCCCAATGTGAGTCTCTACACTATAAGCACCAAGGTTTTTCATCTACCATGTTTGCAGGGGATAAAGTATTAGGAACTTCTTGATCATTTTTCAGTCTAAAAACATGGGTTCCTTTATGGAATTGCCCTCTGTAAGGAACCCTGGGAGCTTGTTGTTGAGCTCTTTCCAAGTTGAAAATCCTATTCATAATTAATTCTTGGGTTTTTACCATGCCATCTACAGTCAATTGTAGCTTTGCTAAGCTAGCACTAATATCTTAGGTAGGTTCAACATTATGGACTATCTTAGGTTTAGAATCTATTTTGACTCTTGGGGCAGAGAAAGGCTCAACTCTGGATGATGATAGATTGTCTTCAATCCTTGTAGCTACCTTTTGGGCCTCTTGGATTGTTTTAGGGGCTTTATCTCTATGGAGAAAGCCCATCTGTCCTGTAAAGAATTTGGTGTAAATAAAGAGAAGGAAATTGTTTGAAGGATGATAGCTCACTAGGATATTTTGCACTAAGTTCTCAAATTTATCATGAAATTCCCTAACAATTTCATTCTCTTGTTTTGTGATGTTATTCAGCCTTATGAACAACATGTTGGGGTCTTCCTTGACACTCCATGATTTGAGGAATATTTCCTCCAACTTATCCATGGTTTTATTACTACCATTAGGGAGACCATTGTACCATCGTCCAGCGCCATCATGGAGGGTAGCAGAAAACAATTTCATAGCTAAATCTTCAGCATCATCATTGATGAGATAAAGCTAAAAGAAGGCCCATAAGTTGCTCATATGATCCTCAACACTGACTACATCATTACCAGTGAATTTAGGCAACCACTTCTCATACTTAGGGGGAATTTGCCTAGGGTATCCTGGTATGTTTGTCATGTCTAACGGTTTGAAGAGCTTGGATGACCATTGTTTTTGGCTATTAGCTTGGTTTGGATTAATAGTCTGATTTCCTGCGCCAAACATTGTGTTTAAAGGAAGATTTCCTCCAAATAATGATTTTACTATAGGAGAGTTTCAGGGAGGTTTTCTTCTAAATGACTTGGGAGGGTTGGTATACCTCCCTGAGCTTTGTGGAGTCACCAAATAATTTTCTTCAAACTATCAAAGGGATGAGGGGATCACCCTCAGTGGAGTCGCTAGGTAAGCTTTGTAAGATAAAGGATTTTGAGGAAAGGCTTATCGAAAAGTGTCGTCTTGAGGAAAATTGACTCAATGTTCCCCGGCAATGGCACCAAAATGTTATCGCACAATTTGTACTTGCTCAAAGCCAAAGGCAAGTGGATATTGATTTGGCATAACAAGGAGGATGACCTATCACTGCCACCTTAATAGGAACCCTCTTTTTATTTAGGAGTATGCCACAGTACCCCAAGGGAGACGTCCCCAGTGACCTGAGGGTTTGAGAAGGCTAAGGTAAAAGCTATAAGAAAGTCCCACCCCTCTCACAGGTCACCCAGATCAAAAGTTCCAAAGTTTTGCTAAGATAAAGCAAAGGATAAATTAGGTGTACCTGCCTAGAACAAGACAACAAATAGAAAATAAATGCAATGTGCAAGTACCATATGATGTCAATGCTTCATAAAACCATAAACTTCTGAAAGATAAACAAGCTGATATAGAACTGAAGCAATGTAAATATTTACGATAACAATGAATATTTAGCAACAACCACAACAATTGTGCCTCAATAATGCTTAAGAATGACAAGAAACAATAACCTTAGGTCAACATAATGGTAACAGTTGTCAGAAGCAATTATGGTAATGTCTAATCAGCTTTCAATCTTGCTTTTATCATGAATTTGTTGTTGTTATATATGGTTCTAGCAATCTTTTGCAACAACAACAAATTATTTAGTGAGTTAGTCTAGCTTAAAGTCAGTAGAAGTCTTAGGGAAGATGTTTAAGAGTTATTTGATGAATCAATCACTTGTGAGGAGTGGACTAGTGCCTTTTAGGGTAATGGAGTCAAGGTTAGCAACAACAACTCTTAGAGGAAAACAACAATGATAATAAATAATCTAAATGGATCGATGAGATGATTGAGGTGTTAGTAACCTAAGGCCTCAATGTCTAAACCCTAGAAGGAATGATTGCTAGAAAATAAGTAACCTTAGGCACTAACGATTTCCTTCTTCTTTAGATTAAATTTGAAGTAAAATATATGAAGCAAATGAAGTAATGTTACTAGAGTGCTACAATGGTAGGGCTCTAGTGTATACTTCAAAAGAAGTGTTCTCTAGCAATTTCAAGTAGGTGGAAAATTATAAGTAAAGAGATAGTAACATATGTTTTTCCCCTAGGGTTTCAAACTAACAATTTCATAATCTTTGATATGAACAAGCAAATTCATTATAACCATTCAAAATAAAATGAAGAATTGTAGATTTACTTACTTCATCAAGAATAATCTAGCAACAAACCCTAGTTGAAGACTTTCCACCATGAAAAAATGCCAAAATACACCAAGATTAGCCTCTCCAAGAAGTTGCACACCACTTAATTTTAGCCAATAACCCTTAAAGAGGGCCGAATTTCAGACCTCACACTTGTGTGAGTGAAATATAATGATAATAATGAGGTACTTTTCCTCTACTTATACAATATCAATGACCTTTAATTAAATTTAGGTCAGAAAAGGCTGACATGGCCAAATTACATCAAAAATTCAGTTTTTACATAAATTCAAATAATTAAACCCTAAAATGTCCAATAGATGTGACATCATGCCCTCCTAGGGTGACGTTGGATCTCATAAGTGGGATGTCAATCTCCATGAGAAAAACGTTAGTCCTTCCAAGGCCTCTGGATGATGCCACACATGCCACCTAACACACAATTTCCTCCATCATGTCCATCTGACGTTGGGTGACGTCTAAGGTCACAAGGGTGACGTCATTGGCCTCTCAAGTCCAATGTTTAGGGGGGAGAGAAAGATCTCCCTAGGTCCAGGTTTTCAAAAGTGTCTCTAGTGGAACGTCCTTCTTTTTCTCTGGTGCAAGCCTCTGGTGTCTCTTTGCCCCTGGTTGGGGTCACAACATCCATCTGGTGGGATTTTAGCCCCATGGAGGTCTGAGCTAATCATCTCCCCATGTGTATATGTCCATCGAGCATGGTTCTGCAACAATAATAAGTATGCCCTCCATGGGCTCATAAGTCACAAGGATCATAGCAATGTCGATCACATAAAATAATCAAATTACCCAAACATGTGCATCAAACCCCCCTTTACCCAGACAAATGCTCAAAGACATTATGCAGTTTAACAAGCCAGGTTTGGGGAGGGTCTCAAGATATCCTATTGGGCTAATAATCCTCAAGTTTGGGGTGTTTCCAAGGTGAATACCAATCTAGGTCATGTAAGTGTATGAAATGGTGTAGGGAATGTTTGGGCAAGGGGTGCAGTGATAACAAGGAAATGTAGGTCTTACCTGTGGGTGCATCTATAGAGGGATAGTTGCACCTTGTCATGGATGCCATTGTTTCCTAGCCCATCCAATGCCTTTATTCTTTGTCTTATTGTTTTTTCTTTCCAAGAGAATAGTTGGTTGACATTGTCCTGGCGTGGTGACCAATGGTGACACTGTTACCCACAAGCACTTCACGGAAATGAGAAGGTTGGCTCGTGATGAGACCCCCTTTCTATTGGCTATGCCACCAAGAGCCACTACCCTAGTTTGGTGACTAGATAGATGGTAGTGTCATACCACTACATGCCCATGGAACTAATAGGCCGACTCATGATGAGACCTCCCATCCACCAACTAGATATTGAGTTTTATTTTATTTTAAGGGTCCCCTTTTCTTACTAAGAAGTCATTTATTGCTTTCTCGAGAATCCCTGGGTGAAGCATCTCAAAGGTTTTTTTATTTTGGATTTTATCTTTTGCCAGATACTTTTACCCTCTGGGCCTCTAACCCCTTCTTCCCACAAGGCAAGGTACAACCCTTACTAGCTTGGAAAACCCAATGCCCGAACCAAGGTAGGGGAATATGAGAGGGACGATGATGAAAAGTGGTAAGTATGGAAGGAATGGATGATGACCTTTCATAGACCTACCTAGTGGCAACTCATCCCTAAGGGAATCAACTTACTACAACACTCCGTCACCCCCCCCCCCAGGTATGAACAAGTTAAAGAGCATAATTTCCAATCAAATGTCATGAAACAAAAGAGAGTTCAGTGCACATATTCAAATGCTTTGAAAATCAGAGTGACACATACCATGATATCTTAAATCATTACCTCATGGAGCAAGACCCACTGCTGCTTTAGAATCAGGTTGATGGGATGGATGTTGTTGCTGCTAATAGATAGGACGCATTGAAGAAAAGATAGGCCCTCTAGGGCCACGCTTAAGTCATATGGCTTTCGGTACTCCATGTCTAGGACCTGTGGGGCTTGAGAGATAATCTCCATAGTTATCCCTAGGATAGGGGATAACAATGCCAAAGGATAATTTTTCCAAATTTTCATATAGCTTATGTTGCCACAAAGTGTACAGAACCTATTGAATTTGTTGCAAGTGTTTCACCCAATTATTTTTGAAGATGAGGATGTCATCCAAATACACTACCACAAAAGAATTGGTGAAAGGCTGCAACATATCGTCCATCATCCTCATGAAATATGTTTGGGAATTTGTCAAGCCAAAGGGCATGACCAACCATTCAAAAAGACATGCTTTGGACTTGAAGGCAGTCTTCCATACATTGGTCTACTCTATTGGAACTTGGTGGTAGTTTGACTTCAGATCAATCTTACTGAAGTATTTGGCCCCCTTGAGTTGGTCAAGGAGATTGTCAATTCGGGGAACTGGGTATCGGTTCCTGATTGTGATTTTATTTAGGACCCAATAATCAATATAGAGTTGACATGACCCCTCTTTCTTCTGCACAAGCACGATTGGGCTTCCACAAGGTCATGATCTTGGGAGGATGTGCCCCTTTTCAAGCAGATCTTGGATCTGGCACTTGATTTCCTCATTTTCTGACAAAGATCGATGATAGATTGGCCCATTCGGTAGCGGTGCATCAAGGGTCAGATCGATTGAGTGGTTGACCTGACAGTGCAGAGGTACCCCAGTGGATGATCCAAAAATGGAAGGAATTAATAACAAATTGACATTAACAAGATGCTCATGAAAGATTAAAGAGTTCATCCATCATAAACCATGCTGCAAATAAGATAATATAACAACAATAAGAAAGAGAAATAGACAACAAGAACTTGTTAACGGAGTTCACCAATGTGTGGCTACGTCTCTGGGCCCGCTTCCAAGTGGAGGACCTCTTTATTGATATTTAAATGCTCATGTTCTCTTTACAATGGATACTAGCTGTTACAAACATGCTTCTAATCTGTTGTACAAGACCTCCTTATGCAGATGCACACATGCCTCAACAATCTCCTCTCAAAACATGACTAAATGCCCCTCAAAACATGAGAAATGGGTCATAAACTCAAACTCCTCTTTACATTCCATGCATACAAAGTACCCTCTCAAGATCAACAAGCCCGGTTTATATAGTGTTTAAGCTTAGTTGGAGAATCCCAACTCCCCACAAAGATCTGGCCTCTTTTCGGGATCAAATCCCCCTCTGAATGGCCAAGAAATCTCCAAAAACGCCTAATTTGGGCCAAAACTATAGCAAAAAGATCCACTTTGTTGCAAAAATAAAAACCAGCCCCTCTGGCCTGAGTTCGCGCTCCTAAAACATAGTCACATGGCTTGATATGGACAAGCGCCAGCCCCCTTAGGGGCTGCATGCTGGCCCTTACCTCGCAAGCTCTGGTCGTATGGTGTAGTTGATAGAACCATGGCCCGAACGGTGCGTCAATCAGCCTGGCCTCTAGTCACCAACCCCGAATCATATGGAAATATATGTGCATTAGTACGTGGCCTCCTACACCTATCGTCGATATGTGGAGTGGAGCACCCCCGTATATGACTGTGGTTGTGTTATAGTGATAAAACCGTGGGTTGGGGTTAGGCCCCAGCCCCCCCTTTCCACCAATGCCCATACCACAACACTTTAAATAATTAAACGCGCCATAGTTTAACAAGCCACAATGCAGGTGAGTTGGTACCCGACCTACCCAAATTTCTCCCCATAACCAGAGGTCATGCGGTCGAATCCACTAGAGTCCAACATTCCTTTTACACATGCCAACAAATAATGGAGTGCCACGTGGCACCATTTAACTTGCCCTTGATTGTGCCACTTTTCCAAACCCCATTGGACCACATTTTCCATATGTCCAATCAGCATGCTTCTTCTCTGCCACGTGTCATGATTCCATGTCAACATGACATCATGTTGACTTTAGCGTTGACTTTTTGCCTGTTGATTATTGACTTTTTGCATGTTTGGGAAATCGATCGGAGTGTGATAACTCTCCCATACAGTGTCTGTTTGAGGAAGTAAATAAATGGTTGGAATCAGTGCGATGACCCAGACGCAATGGAATTGGTTTCATCTGATTCTGAGAACTTCCATTTTTTAGCATTTTTTGGACCTGGGGATCCTCCTGGATCATTCCTCCCCACTTGGAAGCTTTTGGACCACCAAAAGTCTGGTATCAGTTGGTAAATAAGTGAGGATACTATGTCCTCACTTTTTCTACCTCCATCCACTTGGCCTAACTTGGATTTGTGCCCTTCAATCCCACTCGAAGATACTCCACATCGCCCCTATGAGAAGTATAGACTCTTTTGTCCAAAATGGTGCCTTCCTGCAACTCATTAATATACTCAGGAGAAAAATCTTCTATGGTAGGAATCTGAACATTCTCTCCTTGATCCTAGATCATAGGAGGCTCATACAATCTCAATTTTTCCACATTTACAACTAAATAAATTTTCATATATGGACGCAATTCTAACCGGAAAGCATTAGTACCAATCTTGTCTAAAATTTTGAAAGGACCATAATGAATTGGTTTTAGCTTTTTACCTTCTCCTTGCATCCTTTCCTTGCTAATGTATAACTAGAATTGATCTCTTGCTTTGAACTGATGATCAACTCGATACATATCATGCCTCGCCTTGTACTTGGCTTGGTTTTTCTCCAACTGTTCCTGTACCGCCTGATGAATCAACTAGATCCGTTCAATGAACTTTGTAGCCCTATCCACATCATTGTGTCCTTCTACTGCAATGTCTTTCCCAAAGACAAAATCCAAATGATATTTTGGCAAGTACCCCAAACATGTTTCAAATGGAAATCTTTGAGTAGAAGAATGCTTGGCTCAATTATAAGCATGTTGCGCATAACAAAAATGTTCATCCCAAAGCTTAGGATGTTTGTTGCAATATGCCTGAAGTAGATGCACTATTGTTTTGTTCACCACCTATGTCTGCACATCTGTCTATGGATGAAATGTTGTGCTCTTATTTAGCCTTGTGTCCATAAGTTCCCACAAGCTTGACCAAAATTTCCCCATGAACCTAGAGTCTCGATCAGATACAATAGAAGTAGGTAACCCAAAATGAACCCATACATTTTCAAAGAACATTTGATTTGTTTGTTCAGTTGTGACTTGCTTTTTACAAGGAATTAGAATACACATCTTGTTGAACCTATCCACAACTACATACAAGTAATCATGACCTTTTCTAGACATAGGCAATCCCCCCACAAAATCCATAGATACACTTTCCCGTGGTCTAGAAGGAATAGGAAGTGGAGTGTACAATCCTAGCTTTTTGTTACTTGGTTTTCTTATTGCACACATAGTACATCCTTTTACATATTTAGACACATTTTCATGCATTCGAGGCCAATAACAAAATATTTGTGACTGATCAACTGTTATGTGTACACCAAAATGTCCTACTATAAGAGAAGTATGTGCCTCCCTGATTACATGAACTATTTCACTTTCTGGAATACATAATTTGCCCAAATGATACAAAAGTTTGTCTTTAATATGATAATTCAATTCTTTTGCTCTTTTACCATGACTTAAAGTTGCATAGACTTCCTTAAAATCTTTGTCCTCAACATATTGTTCAATGTAACTTTCATGAGTAATTGAGTTGTGCTTAAGGATTGTAGCAATTGTACTAGGAGGTCTTGATAACATATCAACAACTTTGTTATGAATGCCCTTTTCATATCCGATGACCAAATGAAATTGCTTCAAAAACCCCATCCATCTAAAATGCCTTGATTGTTGTAGCTTAGTTTGTGATTGTAGATACTATAATGGTTGATGATCAATATGTATTATTGTTTCTTTTCCCATTAAGTAATGTTTCCCCTTTTTAACACTTTGTACTAAAGCATACAATTCTTTATCATACGTTGGATAGTTAATTATTGTTGTAGTGAAGGTCTCAAAATGATAGCATATGGGCTTTCGGTGCTGCATCAGCGTTTCCCCCATGGCATAGTCACTTGCATCGATTTCAATTTCAAAACATTGTTGGAGATCTCGCAATGCCATAACATGAGCTATACTAATTTTCACTTTCAAAGTATCGAAAGCCTTTTGTTGGCTTCCTCCCAACTGGAATCCCCTTTTCACACTTGTCAATGCATGTAAAGGTGTTGCAATTAGAGAGAATTTTGCAATAAATTTCCTCCAATAATGTGTTTCCCCCATGAAGCTTCTTACTTCAATTACATTTGTAGGCTTTGGTCAATTTACAATGACCTCAACTTTAGAGGGATCAATTTTAAGCTCTCCACCCCCTACAATGTAACCCAAATATACAAGAGATGTTTTGCCAAATTAACATTTTGACAACTTTACAAAATGTTTCTCTCTCTACAACACTGAAAGTATCTTCCTAACATGTTGGACATGCTCTTCCCTGGTCCTACTGAAAATAAGAATATCATCTAAGTAGACTATTACAAACTCATCAATGAATGGCCTGAATACATCGTTCATTACCCGCATAAAAGTAGCAGGTGGATTAGTAAGCCCAAATGGCATCACTAGCCATTCAAATAATCCTTGTTTTGTTTTAAAAGAAGTTTTCCATATATCTTGTTCAACAACTCTGATTTGATGGTAACCACTTCTTAAGTCTAACTTAGTAAAATAAATCGCATGTTTCAATTGATCTAATAAATCATCAATGCAAGGCAAAGGGTAACGATTTTTTACCGTGATCTTGTTCAAGGCTCGGAAGTCCACGCACATGCGCCATGTGCCATCTTTTTTTGGCACTAGGATGATAGGTGACCCACATGGAGAAGCACTTGGTCTGATGACCCCTTGTTCAACCAGCTCTTGTACCTGTTTCTTTATCCCTGCATTTTCCAAAACTAATAACCTGTACATTCCAATCTTAGGAAGAGGAACATCCTGCTGCAACTGTATCTCATGTTAAACTTGTCTCTTTGGAGGTAATTGTTGGCCCTTGGGTATGGAAGTAAGCGAAGATTAAGGCAGAAAAGACGGAACGTGAACTAAACAGAAGACACAGTGACTGATACTGGGTCGAAGTGAGCAAAAGATCATAAAAGACGGAGCGAAGTAAGAGAAAGCAATTCGTTGAACGAGGAGATCGAGGATGACAGATTAGTAAGGAATACGGATCGTAGACAACTCAACAAGCGAAAAAAGCCACTGTTGGATGCTTTGGAGCACCACGCGAGAAGGAAGGAAAGACAGGCTGGCGAAGCCCTGGAAACGCAGGTCAAGTTGACCTAGGGTTTTAGACACCTAGGGTTTTGGTATCTAGGGTTTTGACACTTAGGTTTCAGCCTAAGGTTGTCGGTGAGTCATTGTAATGTATAAATAAGAACCTAGATGAGGAAAGAGGGTTCGAAAAAAGAGTCCCAAGTCTGTTATTGTTATGAGTGATTATTGAAGTGAGAGAGAGAAGCATTCGGGAGTAAGGGAAGTTTGTGTTGTAAGATCTTCAGCTGGGTGCGAAGATCAACCCTGCAACTGGGAGCGCAGGGAGGGAAGACAGAGAGAAAGAGAGAAGATATGCTAGCTAAGAGCGTAGATAAGAACTGTATGCTTTCATCTTAATATATTATAAAGCACAATTCTGTGGGCGTAGCCCTAGGGAGAGGGTGAACCACGTATATCTCGGTGTTGTGTGTGATTGATATGGTGTTCTCTTCTTCTTTATATACTATTATTCTATTACTGTGTTAGATTTGACAGATAAATGTGTGAGGTAGGACTAAGTTGATAACTGACATCTATATGTTGTGTTGTTCTTGTATCGGATCCACTTTGTATTCCCTTGGTTGTAGACATTTGTGTGTCCTGCAACCCCCCATAGCTACTTCGGGTGAGACTGCATCTACCTCGCATGTGTTGCCGAAAGGGCCAATAGTTAGGGCTTGTTGGTGCGCTCTTGGAGCTTAACCCTGGGTCTACCCCTGTGCCAACAAATGGTTTTGTTGCCAGTACAAGAATCTTCTTGAGGGAATGTCAAGGTGGTTTCCATCGAAGACAAAGATTCATAAGTGGATAGAAGACCAAGAAAAGGACTTCGCAGAAGCCCAGAACAAGAACCCTAAGCTTAGCACCGAGGACTAGTTGGGAAGGTATATCTTTACTGATATACATGAGATTTTCTTTGGAGGAATTCATCGGGAGCTATACGAGTTGCTAGCTAGGTTAGCAGACACCCAGTTTGAGATCAGATCTAGACCACCTGTGGTTTGGACATCGGCGTTGATCAAAAATATTAAGAGAGATGATAATGCCATGTCAAGAGCAGTAGATCACTAGTTTGATAGTACCATCAGAGGGTATATCACTAAGTTTTTTATTGACATAGTAGAGTCATATAGCTAAGCAAAAAGATATTTCTTTAAGGGACCTAGAGGAAATTTTTTACAATTTATGAAGTTGAGGATCAAGATGTTATTGCATGAGAAGATCATCTTGAAGGTACAATAGTTGGTCCGATCGAAAATCTAATGTTCAAGAATTCAGATAGCAACAACGATGCAGAGGTGGGACATACGCATAGTGGAAGAATCTTCAGAGAAGTCCCTCTGGTGAACTTGTTCGAACAAAACCACGAACCACTAGTACAAGACGAAGGGTTTTACAGTGGAGAGGAAGAAGAACTAGTGAATGAGGAACATTCAGAATATGGTAGGGATGAAGAAGGAGAGACTGAAGATCCTCGCCGAGAAGAATCACAAACTTCAGGAATTATGCAGATCGTTGAAGTAAGTATTATTACTCCTCTTGTTGTTTTAGCAGCATCAAGCAATCTGAGTAATCAAAGTCACCATAGCGCTCAGAGCACTGTCACTAGTAGTCCACCACGTACTCAGTCGGGAAACCTAGGAAGATCTATGGCTGATGAGATGAGGTTACCCACCTTTAGAGGAGATGGATCTAAAGATCCTGATCAACGATGATTTCTATGTGAAGCGGTGTGGAGTATTAAGAATGTCATTGATGAAGCTATTAAACGAGCTCAGTTTAGTACTACCCTGAGAGACCGCGCACTAAGTTGGTACATGAAGTTTGTCAAAGGGTTTGTCCAGCCAAAACTGCTGAATGAGATCAAGACTGTGTTGATTGCAGAATTCAAGAAACCCAAGTCGGAGTCGCAATGCATTACAGAACTGAAAGAAATCAAGCAGAAAGTAGTTGAACTTGTTTGGGAGTTTGATCAGAGGTTTAAGACCTTAACAGGCCTTTTGAGTTTTCAGATCCCAGATGAGCAGAACAAGGAATGGTTGATTACTTCCCTCTTACCACACATCAGAGTCCCTCTAATGCAACAGAAGATTGCTTTGCAGGCTGAGGCATTGGAGATCACCATGAAACTAGAATCAACTCCTATGGCAAAATCCAACTCAGGTATGAGTCAAATCTTGAGTCAGCTAACTATTTTATCTCTGCAGGTCGAAGATATGAAGAAAGACAAGGGAAAAGATAAAAGATAAGATATTTGGTGCATTAGATGCAAATCAGAAGGCCATGACAAGGAGCATTGTCCCCTATTTCACGAGTATTTGGCATCTGGAGCCTCGAGTCTTTTAAAGCAAGTTACCTTACCATGGTGCGAGGTCTGTAGAAATAAACATCGCCCTGGTGAATGTTATTACATGCAAAAATATGTTCAAACACCCACAAATATGTATTGCATGTTATGTGAGTCGGTAGGGCATGATGATAGGGATTGTATGTCTTATGACCTCATGCATGAAAGGTCAAGGGATATATACAAAATTCAAGGCGAAGTACAGCAAGAAGGAAACACTATGAAGTATAATTCTCCAGGAAGAGGAAACTTCAACCCTCGCAGTGGATTCAGAGGAAGAGGACGAGGAAGAGGTATGGGCCGAGGTAGAGGCCAAATTATTTGTTATAACTGCACATAGCCAGGACATTTGGCAAGGGACTGTCAGAACCCTTGTACCACGTGCAGTTACTATAACTCATTTGAACATGTTATTGAGGAATGTCCATAATTGTTGGCTAAGCTTTAGGAAAGACGGGGTGCGAACCCGCAAGTGCAATTGATATACGTTGAACCTCCCAGAGAGGACCCTAGAGTCGTTGTTATCACTAGAGGAGGAATTGTTACAGGAGAAGACAGAGTGACCCAAGGAAAAACTACAGAAGAATCAGGAGTCGGGAAAGCTGTAGAGAAGACACGAGTTTTGGATGCAAAGAAAGAAAAACAAATATTTGAGGCAAGAAAAGAATTCGGGAGAGACCAAGTTTCTTCATCAAAGACACGATCGAAAGTAAGAGAATGTGGAATGCCTATGGCATTCAATCAATCTGCTCTGCCAGGAGAACGAAAAGAGGTAAGCAAGCTCATGGAATTCTTATATACTTGTATTAAGTTGATTCAGGATGAAAGTGTTATACAAGAGCTACAAAATTTAATCAGACAGTACGAACTAGGAAAGATAGATCCCTTGTTGAATAGAGCAGTACACCAAGTATCTAAAAAGAGAAGGAAAAATAAGGAACTACACCTGAATTCTCAAATTGGAGAGTATGATATAGACTATGTGGTCCTCGACTTAGGGTCGGAGGTCAATGTCATGACGAAGCAGACCTGGGCACTGACGAGGAAACCTAAGTTGATCTATTCCCCTATCAGGATTAGGATGGCTAATCAACAAGTTGTAAGCCCCTTTGGAAGATTGGAACATGTCCCTGTGGACATTGATTGAGTAAGGACATTTACAGACTTCAAGGTGATTGAGATAGTTGATGATAGTTGTCCTTACCCTACTTGGTTAGGAATTGATTGGGCTTTCAATAATTCCACTGTGGTTGATTTAAAGAAAAGAAGAATGACATTTGAAGGAGATGGCCTTAGGGTCATTGTACCTTTGGATCCTGATGAAGGTCAGAGATACATAGAACCCATCAGAGAAGAAGACCGCACATATGAACTAGAAAACATATACAAATTAACGGCTAGACAACAGGATTACATTAATCCTACAACAGATAGGAACCTAAGCTGGCAAAGTGACAACGCATGTTCATCAGATTCAGAAAAAACACTGGAGAACTGGCAAAACAAAATGTATGAAGTATCTACAAGGAGATGTGCTAGGTTAACCAGAGAAGTTCGCTAGATCGGCACAACAGTAAGTAACTTTCCCACCTTTGATGGTCTAAATCATTTAGAAGCGTTCTTGTTGGACTTTGAAGAGATTGTACCAACACAACAAAGATTGTTGGCAATGGATGAGGCCTTGAAAGCAATTCCAGCAAGATGGTGGGGGACACACAAAAACAACATTACAGACTGGGTACAATGTTGCACTTTGATGACAACGCGGTTTTCAGAGGAAGAAGAAGGTTGCGAAGTTAGGTACATAGGTCGAAGCTGTCTGAAGGACCATGTGCGAAGTTGCGAGGAAGCCTGGAGCAGCATTCCTCAAGAGCAGTGGGTGCACAAATTCATCAACACACTGGACACAACCCCTATAAATTGGTATCTTCAAGCAGAAATGTGTCTCATCACTACAGATTGGGAAGGTATGACTCATAACTTTGTAACTAACTTTTTGTTTGAAAGACAATATCCTACAGTGGATCAAGCGTTACAGATTGTAAGACACACAGTATTTGAGGAGGCACCTAACCTCCCTTTGGAACAAGAAGAGGACGAATGGACTGCACCTCTCCAGAAACTGCAAGGTTGTTACAATATCAATGTTGATGAAGGCGATGATCCTAGGAAGGTGAATATCGCTGAAATAGAAGGCCAAAGAGACATAGAAGGACCAGGAATTGAGCTACCTTTCATTGGACAACCAATTAAAATAAAAAAAAGTCAATATTGGAACAGAGCAAACACTGAAGCTTGCAAATGTTGGAGATTATTAGGATGTTGCCACTATTGACAAGATCACAGAGTTGTTGCATGAATATCAGGACTTGTTTCCAACCAAGTTCATTGATATGAAGGAATTAAAGGGCCCATGGGAGAGATGAGGATCCCTTTGAAACCATATGCAAGGCCAGACAAATAGAGACCCTACAGATTGAACCCTAAATATAGAGAGAAAGTGAAGATAGAACTCGATAGAATGTTGGAAGCAAGAATCATAGAACATGTTGAAGAGTCAGAGTGGATTAGCCCTACGATGGTGCAGGATAAGAAGACCGGAGAGATCAATATCTGTGTAGATCTCAGGAAGCTAAATGATGTATGTTTGCATGACCCATTCCCTACACCATTTACTAACGAAGTGCTAGATAATGTAGGAGGACAGGAGGTATATTCTTTTACAGATGGATTTTCAGGATACCATCAGATCCGGATTGCCAAGGAAGATCGCCATAAGACCACATTTACAACAGAACGAGGATCCTACCAGTATACAGTGATGTCATTTGGATTGAAAAATTCCCCGACCGTCTTTTCTAGTGTGGTGGTCGAAGCATTCAAGGAGTTTTTACATAAATTTCTGGAAGCATATTTTGAGGATTGGATTGTTTTTAGCTTATAACAAAATCATATTGAATGTTTAAGACTAATGTTGGATAAGTGCAGGCAGTGTCAAATTGCCTTGAACCTAAAGAAGTGTATCTTATTTTCACCCTTTGGAGTGTTGTTAGGTCATATTGTGTGTAAGCAGGGACTGCTGGTAGAACCATCTAAGATTGCCATTATAGTTGATCTTCCCCCTCCTACTTCAGTCAAATAGTTACGCACTGCGTTGGGACATACTGGATACTACAGGAAGTTCATTAAAGGTTATGCACAGATCACAACACCCATGGAGAAGCTTTTGAATAAAGACTGTCAGTTTCATTGGACAGAAGAATGCCATCAGAGATTCGACACACTGAAACAGAAAATGGTTACTGCGCCTATCTTGGTTTTCCCAGATTGGAGCAAGGAATTTCACGTGCATGTTGATGCATCTTCTATTGCATTAGGAGGTGTGTTAGCACAACCAGGAGTTGGAGACATTGACCACCCGTTAGCCTTTGCTAGCAGGAAGCTATCAACAACTGAAATTAATTACACCACTACTGAGAGAGAAGGGTTAGCCATGGTGTATGTGCTACAGAAGTTTCGCCACCACTTGTTGGGAGGATACTTTAAAATGTTTATTGATCACTCCACGTTGAAATACCTAGTCAACAAGCCAGTGTTGGGGTGGAGAATATGCAAATGGCTTCTGCTATTTCAGGAATATGATTTCAAGATCATGGTTAAGCCAGGGAGAATGAACAAAGGACCTGACCACTTGTCAAGATTGGAACATGGAGAAGAACCTACTAATATGGAGGATACATTGACTGATGCACAGTTGCTGACCATTAGCAAGATTGATGATCACTTCACCAAGATAGTCTAGTTCCTGTCAACAGGAATGGCACCTAGTGAATATACAATCACCCAGAAGAAACAACTGGTAGTGTGCGCTGCAGACTTTTCACTTATAGTTGGACAACTATATAAAATGGGACCTGATGAGATCCTCAGGAAATGTGTTATGGAAGCAGAACGACCACTGATTTTAGCAGAAGCTCATGAAGGCATCACAAGAGGTTCTTAGAGCTGGCCTCTAGTGGCCTACCTTACACAGAGATGCTAAGGACTACTACAGATCCTTAGATGTATGCCAAAGAGTTGGGAAACCATCCAGAAGAGATGCAATGTCTTTAGCACCGCAGCTGACCTTACAAGCATTTGAGAAATGGGCCATTGATTTCGTGGGACATATAAACCCACCAGGAAAGCGCACGAGAGCAAGGTACATAATCATTGCGAAATAATACTTGACCAGATGGGCTGAAGCAAGAGCAGTTAAGGAATGTAGTGCAACAAAAGTTGTGCACTTCATATTTGATGACATCATAACCAGGTTTGGATGCCCAAAGATCCTTATGAGCGATCAAGGAACACATTTCATCAATAAGACCGTTGAAGCCTTGACTAAGGAATTTGTAGTCCATCATCAGAAGAGCACACCCTATCATCCATAAGCGAATGGGATAGTTGAAGCATTCAATAGGATCTTGGAGACAGTGCTAACGAAGATCTGCATTTTGAATAGGGTTGATTGGGATTTAAGAGTACCAACGGTACTATGGGCTTATAGAACCACTTGCAAGAAGCTAACAATGCAAAACCCTTTAAGTTGGTTTATGGTCTCGAATTAGTTGTCCTGATGGAATATTTGGTCCCAAGCTTAAGAATCGTAGCCTTTACAGATATGGATGACACTGGCATTGTTCAAGAGAGGCTCGTGCAGTTGCTCGAACTAGAAGAAGACAGATTTACTACAAGATTCAATCAGAATGTATAGAAGGAAAGAGAAAAGGCCTACCATGATAGACACATCAAGAAGAAATCCTTCAAACAAGGAGATTTGGTATTGGTATATGACAACAAATTCATGAAGCATCCAGTGAAGTTTAGAACACATTGGCTGGGGCCATATGAGGTTGTCTATGTCACGGAAGGAGGATTTGCACAGTTGAAAACCTTGAATGGAGAATGGAAGGAAAGTTTGGTGAACGGGAGCCGGTTAAAACTGTATTATAACAACCAACTACCTTGCAACCATCAATAAGAGCAAAAGAGGAAGGGTCCAGGTACCAAGTGCAGTTGAAACTAGGTACCAGACACAGAAAAGACAGTCCGCACACAGTGGGGGAGGAGAGAGCAGAAACCACAGGCTGCTCCGCGCAGCCTGAAGTCGAAGCAAAACAAAAGGTTCACATATGAAGTGCCTCATGACAAGTCACAAGTGAGTGTTGGGGGCCTGTTGGCCCTTGGGTATGGAAGTAAGCGAAGATTAAGGCAGAAAAGACGGAACATGAACTGTGCGGAAGACATAGTGACTGATACTGGGTCGAAGTGAGCAGAAGAGTAGGAAAGATGGAGCGAAGTAAGAGAAAGCAAGTCGTTGAATGAGGAGATCGAGGATGACAGATCAGCAAGGAAGACGGATTGTGGACAACTTAGCAAGCGGAAAAAACCACCGTTGGATTCTTTGGAGCATCGCGCGAGAAGGAAGGAAAGACAGGCTGGCGAATCCCTAGAAACGTGGGTCAAGTTGACCTAGGGTTTTAGACACCTAGGGTTTTGGTATCTAGGGTTTTGACACTTAGGTTTCGGCCTAAGGCTGTCAGTGAGTCATTGTAATATATAAATAAGAACCTAGATGGGGAAAGAGGGTTCAAAAAAAGAGTCCAAAGTATGTTATTGTTATGAGTGATTATTGAAGTGAGAGAGAGAAAAGCATTGAGGAGTGAGGGAAGTTTGTGTTGTAAGATCTTCAGCTGGGTGCGAAGATCAACCCTGCAGTTGGGTGCACAGGGAGGGAAGACAGAGAGAAAGAGATAAGATCTATTAGCTAAGAGTGTAGATAAGAACTGTATGCTTTCATCTTAATATATTATAAATCACAGTTCTGTGGACGTAGCCCTAGGGAGAGGGTGAACCACGTATATCTTGGTGTTGTGTGTGATTGTTGTGATGTTCTCTTGTTTTTGATATACTATTATTCCATTATTTGTGTTAGATCTGGTAAATAAATGTGTGAGGTAGGACTAAGTTGATAACTGACATCTATATGTTGTGTTGTTCTTGTATTGGATCATCTTTGTATTCCCTTGGTTGTAGACATATGTGTCCTGCAACCCCCCATAGCTACTTCGAGTGAGACTGCATCTACCTCGCAGGTGTTGCCGAAAGGGCCAATAGTTAGGGCTTGTTGGTGCGCTCTTGGAGCTGAACCTTGGGTCTGCCCCTGTGCCAACAGTAATCCTTTTGGGACTTGAAATATATCATCATAGTTAGAAACAATTCTAACTAATTCATCTTTCAACTTTGTATCACAATCTTTGAAAGTATCAATTCCGACAGTGTCTTTAGGTTTAACAACCATTAGTAAATATCTCTTACTGACATTTACAATTCTCTTCATTTGCCTTTAGTTGATTAGTGATAGATTCAATTTATTATGATGAGCCCTTACAACATATTCTTTTCCATATTTAGTTAATTAATACTTATTGTCTTCACGATAGAATATTGCCTTTCTATCATATAGATATGGGCTCCCGAGTACAATACCACATATATCTAGTGGAACCACATCCAAATCAACCTCATCTATAAACTGTGAATTGATAGCAAACTTTAGGACACATTGTCTATTCACTTGCAACTGTTTATCATTATGAATCCATCATAAAGGATATGGTTTCTTATGAGGTTTACTGATTAATCCCAACTTTTTAACAGTTGTCTCTGATATCAAATTTACTTGTGATCCACTGTCAAATAGAGTATCAATTTTTGTATGTTTGGAAACTACTCTTATGTGAAAAAGTTTTCTTCGTTTGATCTCATCAACTTTTAAAGACTGAACCGAAGAACTTGTACTAGCTTCAGAATTTTTACCTTTGATTCCCATGACTGTGACCTTGGTCTCATCTCCTGAATCGGACCCCAAATCTGTTTGAGTTGTTGCAATCATCTTTGGCTTCCCTTTATTTCCAAACTTTGTTGGTTTCAATTATGGGTGAAGGATCCAACAACGATCCTCACTATGGTCTTTTTTCTTACAATGAGTGCATGTAGGTTTTTCCTTCTTCACTGTATTAGTTTTCTTCCCTTTGAACTTCTCTTTACCCTTGCCTTTGAATTTTCCTTCAGTAGGTTTAAATGGTTTTACAAAATCAACATTTACATTCTTGCCTCTAGATTCAAGATGAGTCGCTTGCACACACACCTCATCTAAACTAGTTGGATTAAACATAAGAATGGTATGTCGTAAATAGTTATGCAAACCACCTATATACTTAAGCAATGTCTCTTGAGTATACAATGGTATTCCCAATAATAAAGCTCTTTTTCAAAACTCTTGTGTATAGCTTTGAACAGTTTTAACTGTCTAAAGTTCTGCCATGACATAATAGCTTGTTGCATGTAAGCTAAAGGATAAAATTGCTTTCGTAAAGCAGATGAAAAATCAAGCCATGAAGAGAGAATCTTACCGAACTTTTCAAGATCCTGTTTTGTCCTGCTTTCTCACCACACAAGGGCGGTTCCTCCCATCTTGAGACTAGCACGTTGGATCATAGTCTCCTCATCTATGATTTTTTGTATACTGCAATACACGTCAATTATTCTTATCCAATTATCTAACTTTTCCACATTTAGTTCTCCATCATACAAAGGCAACTCAAACTTAACATCAAGCTTTAACAAAGGCATGTTAGACTTATGCTTATGTGTTTGTTTTTGTATGATAGATGTTGTAGAATGAGAACTAGCATTTGAAGTAGAACTTGAAGAAGAAGGAGAATATGGTGGTGAAGGTACTGAAGGAGGAGGCTTTGAAGATTATCCTTTCCCTTCACCTTTTCCCTTCGTGAAAAGTTCTCCTAAAACCGGTTTCTTTCTCTCCAAGAAATCATCATATAACACTTTGACCATTTTTGACATGGAGAAAAATGCTTCTTCGAACTTCTTAGTTCATGGAGAAGTTCCTCCTTCTGAAGCCATTCTTTTCTTCCTCAAAACTCGTTCTATCTCATAAATGAATTTAGCCAATGATCCTTCTCCTCTCCGAGATTTGGATCTTGTGAGCATCCAATCCTGCACTTGTTAAACCTTCCAAAACAACCAAAAGCTCTGATACCAAAATACTTGATCCAAAATTGGAAGGAATTAATAACAAATTGACATTAACAAGATGTTCATGAATGATCAAAGAGTTCAGCCATCATAAACCATGCTGCAAATAAGAGAAGATAAAATCAATAAGAAAGAGAAATAGATAACAAGAACTTGTTAATGGAGTTCACCAATGTCTGGCTACGTCTTTGGGCCTGCTTCCAAGTGGAGAACCTCTTTATTGATCTTTAAATGCTCAGGTTCTCTTTACAATGGCTCCTAGCTGTTACAAACAGGCTTCTGATCTGTTGTACAAGACCTCCTTGTGCAGATGCACACATGCCTCAACAATCTCCTCTAAAAACATGACTAAATGCCCCTCAAAACATGAGAAATGGGCCATAAACTCAAACTCCTCTTTACATTCCCTGCATACAAAGTACCCTCTCAAGCTCAACAAGCTTGGTTTATATAGTGTTTAAAATCAGTTGGAGGAGCCTAACTTCCCACAAAGATATGACCTCTTTTTAGGATCAAATCCCCCTCCAAATGGCCAAGAAATCTCCAAAAACACCCAATCTGGGCCAAAACTATAGAAAAAAGTTCCACTTTGTTGCAAAAATCAAAACCATCCCCTCTGGCCTGGGCACGTGCTCCTAAAACAAAGTCACATGGCTTGATATGGCCAAGCGCCAACCCTCTAGGGGCTACGCGTTGGCCCTTACCCCGCAAGCTCCGGTCGTATGGTGTAATTGATAAAACCATGGCCCGAACAGTGCGTCGATCAACCTTGCCTCTGGTCACCACCCTCAACTCATATGGCAATATATGCACACTAGTACGTGGCCCCCCGCACCTGTCACCAATCTGTGGAGTGGAGCGCCCCCGTATATGACTGTGGTTGTGTTATAGTGATAAAACCACCCCCTTTTCCGCCAATGCCCATACCACAACACTTTAAATATGTTAGGGTCCTAACCCGTGCATAGGTAGAACAATATATTCGAATGTAATAAAGGTCAACATTAATAAGGCCTTGCAATAAAATAGAATAATTCGAATGTAAGAATACCTAATAGAAGCTTCCGCTTCTAGAAGGATCTTCCTCTAGATGCTTCTTTCGATAGATATATTTAGTATAAATAGGAGTCGAGGGTATGAGAACCCTAGCTTGGATATTATTGTAATAGAGCTCTGTTCGACTGGAGGTTTCCCCCTCGAAGAGGCCCGTCAACATTGCTCTCAGAATCAAAGTGTTATTTATGTTGTTATTCTTATATCATTTCAGTGTTATTGTGGTGATTGTTCTGGTTATATTGTTGTTATTCTGCCATTTCTAGCATTTTATTTTTGTTCTGCATAATTTTTATATCTGATATATTACAAGTGGTATCAAAGCACTTTCCTCGGCAGAAATTGTGGGTTAAATTTTTTTCCAGGGTAGAGACGTATTCCGACGTCTTTAAGCCACAGAGATCAGTCGTTACGCACATAAACCCATCGTTGAGGGATTCATACATGCAGGAAATACAAGTGGTACTTAAGCGCACATCTGTTGGCCACCCTTGTAACCCCTATTGGTACCCCTTCGAGTGGTAGCACATCAGACAACATCTGTGTACGGATCGACCTAGATTACTTGAAGGCCTCTTTAGATAAACCGATCGGTCGCCTGACTACTATAGTGCCA
>ML810221.1:73741-91124 GCA_009831015.1 Picea engelmannii
TGGCTGCAAATTAAGCAAGGATGATGACTCACTTGATGTTGATTAGAGTTCATATAGGTCACTGATAGGCAGCCTGCTGTACATCACAACATTTTGCCTAGACATAATGCATGCTGTATGAATGGTAGGAAGATATCAGTCTGCACCTAAACAAAGTCATTTACTAGTTATCAAAAGGATATTCAGGTATTTGAAAGAAACAATGACTTATGGTCTGTGGAATCCCAACAATCAGAATTTTCACTTAACTGCTTATTCAGATGCAGATTGGGCAAACTGTGTTGATGAGAGAAAAAACACCAGTGGAGGAGCATTCTTCATGGGTGACTCATTAGTAGCATCACTTAGTAAAAAGTAAAGTTCCATTTCTTTATCGACTATAGAGGCAGAGTACATTGTTGCTGCTACCTGTTGCACTTATGTATTATGGATGATTCAGACACTTGCAGACTTGGAGGTAAAATATGCTGCACCGATTCCAATTCATTGTGATAACACTAGTGCCATCAGTGTGTCCAAGAATCCTGTATTCCACTCCAAGACCAAGCATATTTCCATAAAATACCATTTTTTGAGAGAGCAGGTCACCAATTAGGTTGTTCAGGTCCATTACATTTCAACCACATAACAAATTGCAGACATATTTACTAAACCCCTAGCCAAGATACCATTTGAATATCTCCGACAGAAGCTGGGTGTCATCCCGTCTCACACCTAAGAGAGTCCATCCTGTTAGGGGGAGTTTTGTATTGATTGAATAGCTGATACCTCCTAAAAATACTGCAACATCTCAGGGGGAGGATGTTTTCTTTGACATTGGTGTCAAAGGGGGAGAAAAGAAGTGGTCCGGACCGGATGCTACAGTTGGAGTTCCAAACAGATTAGTGCAGTCGTTCAGGGTTGCCATCAATGCCAAAGGGGGAGATTGTTCACATGTTTATAGGTAGGTATTCTTGTCATTGATGGCAATATCAGAGTATGCATCGATGGCGAAACATGAACAAAGTAAGCTCAGGAGGAATTAACGCAGAGTCGAATGCAGTGCGAAGGTGTGCTTGTTCATTTGATGGCAAACAATCGGGCAAGGAAGACCAACAACACAACGATGATTGAATGGCAAGATCGAAGTGTTGGTCAAACTCCATTTCAGAGTTTCGGCTACTGGAATTTCGGATACCGGGAGATGGAGATGTCAAGGACTCTCACTACAGGAGTCCTGAAGTCGCGAAATGCGAAATGCCGATGTGATGTTAATCAGACTCCATTTCGGAGTATTGGATATCGGGATTTTGGATACCGGGAGATGGAGATGTCAAGGACTCTCACTACAGGAGTCCCGAAATCGTGAAATGTGAAAGGCCGATGTGATGTTCATCCGATTCCATTTCGGAGTATCGGATACCGGGAGATGGAGAAGTCAAGGACTCTCACTATAGGAGTCCCGAAATTGCGAAATGCGAAAGGTCGATGTGATGTTCATCTGACTCCATTTCGGAGTATCAGATACCGGGATTTCGGATACCAGGAGATGGAAATGTCAAGGACCCTCACAACAGGAGTCCCGAACTCGCGATATGCGAAATAACTTTAGCTGTCAGATCGAGGTTTGATCTGGACCGCTAATCTGAGTTCATTAGGAACTTCGGATACCGGGAGTCGGAGGAGTTAAGCACCAAGACTCTTCACCACAGGAGTCCCGAAAAGGAGAAATGCGAAATGCCGAAATACAGTTGATCCGACTCCATTTCAGAGTTTCGGATGCCGGGAGTTGGAAGAGTCAAGATTCTTCATCATCAGGAGTCCCGAAATCGCGAAATGCGAAACGCCGAAATCCCAGAAGAAGGAAGTGAATGTGGCAGACCACGTCAGAAAGGACAGGTGGAATATCATGACACGTGGCACGATCAGACAACGACACGTGTCAAGTTGATTTGGCATTTCAGGCCACTGGAAATCACAATTATGAGTGACACGTGGTAGCCACTCGGGTCACAATACGTCATTGAGTGACGCAAGACTCACCTCACTCCGGGAGTTTTAACTCCATCTCTCCCCCAAAGTCTCGAAGGATGAAGTCCCGGGGAAGAGGATAGCTGTTCGATCACCACGGATTCTGGACCATTGATCTGGAGATCGAAGAGCTGTAGAGAAGAGCTCGAAACGACAAGCTCCATTTCAGAGTTTCAGGGATCGGGACATGGAGTGTAAAGAAATCTTCACATCAAGGATGCCGAAATGTCGAATCGCGAAAGCGCTTTATGGATAAGCACTCGGTCACCGATGGTGGTCACAACGTTGAAGAGTTGTAGGGAAAAGTTCGAAGCAGGAAGCTCCATTTCGGAGTTTCGGGGACTGCGACTTGGAGAGTCGAGATACCTTGCAACAAGAATTCGCGACTTGCGAAATCGCGAAATGCCGAAATACGAAATGCTGAAATGATCGAAGCTAGTCCAACTAAGCTCCATCTCGGAGTTTAAGAGATCGCGACTTGGAGAGTTGAGTTGCCACACAACAGAAGTCCCGAAGTGCCGAAACGCGAAATTGTGAAATGCAGTTTCGAATAAGACTGTGGTCACAACCAGTGGTCACATCTGCGGAAGATGGAGGAAGGAGGTAGTGTAACCAAGCTCCATTTCGGGGTTCGCAATTTGGATTGTAGAGACACTTGATCACACGAATGCCGAATTGACGAATGCCGAAATGCTGAAACGACGAAATGAACGTAAGATTCAATGAAGTCAATTCAACGGTGCAGATGAATTTGAATAAGATTAGAGGGCTACTGTTTCACTTCAGAATGTAATTGCTAGAAACGACTGATAGTTTCTACCAGAGAAGATGAAGAGTCTCAAGGAATCTGCCAGTGTAATGAAGACTGTTCGTAGAAGCAATTGACAAACAGATCTAACTACCAGAGAAGCTGAAGAGTTGTGATGATGATCAGGCAGATCACTTGACATGGAGAGAGCATGCAGAAGGAGAACATACACTATAAGTATGCTGAACAAAGAAGAGATGGGTTGCTGTTGTGGTGAGGCATTCATGAGTGTAGGAGGAGGAGTGTGCAACAATTGAAATAGAGAGCAGAGGAATGGCGGATGAGATGGAGATGACACACAGTGCATAACGGGAGAAGAACTTAAAGCGTAGGGGAGTGTGTAGAAGACATTGATGCAGATAGAGCAGCTCAGTGTAGAAGAACAATGATAAGTCTGGTAAGCCAATGATAAAAAATGTATCACTGTGATAAGTTTCTTTAGCAAAATTTATATGTTAGGGTGGAAGGGAGGTGCTAGGGAGGATTTTTGTCCTCAGAAGTTCAAGTGGGTGCTTAAACACAAGGAGTTGTAGCTTCCATCTGGTTGCAGCCAGAGAAACCAGGGTGGCAGGGTGGTGCAAGGGAGAACTGTTGTTCTCTATTTTACAGGTTGGTGTCTGTATGATTGGAAGTTGGTGCTTCCATCCAGTTGGTGCTGGAACACTTGGGGAGTTGGTGCTTCCTTTTAGTTGGTGCTAGAGAAACCAGAGAGTTGGTGCTCTCAGCAAGTAGCAGCTTGCAAAAAAGAGGTTTCAACCTCATTATGAGTTGGTGCTCATATGTATGATAATGTAAAAATGTAAAGATTACTTATCATATAAAGAAGAAGAGGTTTTTACCCTTTATGGGTTTCCTTCGGAAATATTTGTCCTTGTGTATCTCATATGTGTGACTGATGTTGAATGTGATATTGCTTATTTCCCTGATTTATTGTGATTGTCATTAAGTGCTTTGTAAAGAGTTTAAAATAAGTATAATTGTTTAAGCACAGTAACAAGTGATTCACCCCCCCTCTCAGTTGTCCAACAAAAATTTGGTTGGAAAGAGAAACTACAAGCTTGATCAATCCATTACTGAAGAGAGCTACCATATATAGATCATGGTTCATCTATATGATTGAAATTGACCATCTCATTGTCTTCGTGTGTAACAAGAACATAAGTCAGGGTGACTTCAAGTGGATCTTCAACATGATGTATTTCGTGAAAGTCTTATTCATCACTGAAACTGTATTTCTATGTGATAATGGCATATCAGGAATTTACTTTATGATATGTTTCAACAAGATCTAGCGTCATTAAATCAGTCAAACTTTCTTCAACGATTTCTTCTTTCTCAACGGCTTGTTCTTCATCTTTGCTTAAAATGTCACTGCTCCCTGAATGTTGAGAGGAGATAAGGGATCTCAAGAAAACCTGATGATTTTCCAAACAAGAGGAAATGGGGTAAGGGAAAACCTTAGGTCTAGAGAAAAAATCCTCTCCTGGACTTAGAAAATGTTGCTTCTTTATCTGCAAATCCCTGCCAAAATTCTCAATATTAAAATACTTCCGTTTGGTAGCGTGAGCCTCAAACTTCTTTGGGCTGGCCACGACCTAGTGTCTATCAAAATATGAGCACAATGGCGGTTGGGAATCTTCATAGAACAAGCCCTGGTCACTGAAAGGATACTCATCACAACGCTCAAGGGATGGATGGATGAGAATGATCATGAGCATATTGCAACAAGTTATCTTCAAATGGGCGGAATAAGTCTGTAACCATATCATCATTGGGATACCAAACATCTGAATCATATACACGCGAAGACTAGTCCTCTGAAGATGACCACTCAACCCCTTTTTCTTGAGAGCTACCTTCAATGTCGTACATGGGATTTCTATCAATAATAAAACAACCCACATCCCATTTACATCTTCCAACCTATATGAAATCATCAATGTGTAGATCAACAATGTCAAAGAGGTCCTTCACAAAAGCATTTGCATCATTGGGACTAATCACTTCTTCATCTTCATGTGCAGGAGGAAAGCAAGGCTGAACGACTTCATCATCAAGCAGGAGCACGGATACCAATGTCTCTTTCTGCTCATTTGGATGTTGCACTTCATTGGGGTATTCTTTTTCTTGGAAACTTTCTTCATGGATCTGTTCTTTAATCAAGTCTTCGTCATCTTCAATATAATCAAAGAATTCACCATCCCGATCTTGATCTCTAACAAGTTTGCAAACTTCTTCTGGCATGAAGCGTGATTCATCATCGTTTGGGAAGTTTTCTTGGTATCCATACTTTTTGGTCATGACATCATATAGTTAATTCACTCCATAATATGCAATGGCAACCTCCCATGCTGCGTTTAGGGTAGGATTTTCCTCATAATTTTGGAGGATAACATCATACTCTTCTTCTCTCCATTCACAAAACTTGACAAGAAAGTCTTTATCGGGACAAAGCTCTATTAGTTGTTCACAAAACTTGTAGTATTCTTCTATGCTTTCCTTGAGGCACTTGAAACTTTCCTCATTACTGTCATCAACTTATTCTCTTTTAACTGTTGTTTCAACGAACTTTGGAGGAAGTGTTTTTCTTAAACCTTCAATAGGATCAAGCTCAAAACCTTCTCTTGAAAAAGCATCGTCCATGTCCTGAATTGTCTCTTCAAGACTTTGAGCTTTCGGTCCCCAATGTTTAAGGAACTCTCTGATGAGGATGGTTAAAGAAGATATACTTCTTGGCTTGCAAGAATGCTTGATCCAATCCTTTTGTTCACTTCCCTAGGACAACAAAAAGAACCGTAAGCATACATCCTCATGTTGTACATTCTCATAGTAGATGCATTTGGTAAACTCAACAATGTGTGCTATAGCCGAACATGGGTTACCATCGAACTTGGGGATGACATCCAACCGGTTTATCAAGAATTTGTTCTTATCCCTGTCAATAGTTTCGACATCCAAGGCCTTGTATGCTTCAGGAAATCACCACAAATCCATGTTTCCATCACTAGGGATATCATTTCAATGGAGTCTCCAAATGAGACTAATGCTCATAAAAAATCATAAGGGAACTTCCCTAAAATGGAGTTGCCATGCAAGCTCGGGGTAAAGGATTTGGGATGGGAGCTTGCCAAAGTGTCGTTAGGGCACAAAAGAGGATTCAAAATCCTCCTCGGAAACAATGCCAAAATGTTATCGCACAGACTCTAGGTTGGGAAAAGCCCGACCCAATCCACGAGATGGTGATAGTTGTGGGAGAGTCTCCCCACTTTCATCTTAGATAGACCCTCCCCTCGCTTTAGTGAAGGAGAAATCCTACAGAAAAGGGGGAATCTCGGGTGACCCTAGGGGGAAATGAGATGGAAAGTTGTTAAGAACCAAATATCAAAATAGCATTAAAGCCTCAGAATAAGTACTCCACGCCTTGAGAAAGAGAGAAATTCAGATAATAAGCCTCTTCAAGGAGGCAACCTCCTTATACATTACATGAATTCAAAAATACAAGATGATTCCAAATGAAAAGATCTCCTTGGTATATATAGGATACAAGGAGGTACAATTACAATTAATGGACCCAAGTCGACATAAATAAAATAACAATACTAATGTAATATGCCCCAATTAAGGGGTAATTTTCCACTATTTAGGGTTTAACATGCCCCTTCTCTTTAGACAAGTGTTGTCCTCAACGCTTGAGTAGTTTTGGATTCTTTTGTATAAAAGACTCATCTTCCCACGTGGAATCTTCAACAAGTAGTTTCTTCCACTTAATGAGATACTCTGAAATTGATGTATTCCTTAGCTGGCGAATTCTTGTGTCAGTGATAGCTTCAAGATTCCATATGATTTTTCCTTCTTCGTCAGGTTCTGGAAATATAGTTTGAACTGAGATCTTATCACCTATAACCTTCTTTAAGCATGAAACATGGAAAATTGGGTGTACTCGCGAAGATGCAAGCAACGCCAATTTGTATGCCATAGTACCAATCTTTTGCAATAACTTATAAGGGCCATAGTACTTGTTGGAGGTAGGTAGGCCGAGGCAGAAAAGCAAGGTGTTTTTGGGAAAGAAAGCATGCACAAGGAAAGCGACAGCTAGAAAGAAACACAACATGTGCGCATACAAGGAAAGCGACAACTAGAAATAAACACAACATGTGCGCATACAAGGAAAGCAACAACTAGAAGGAAGAACAACACACACGCATGGGAGGAAGACTTAATGATGGTAGGGTTAGGGTTTTGGGTAATGCATTGTAATGGATGAAGAGCTAGAAATGTATAAATATAGATACTTAGGTATCATACGAGGTTCGGGGGTTTTGTGTTATTATTGTTCAGAGGTTACAGAGATAAGTCGATATTGTAGTGAACCTATATGTAATATTTTGTTGTATGATCTAATTTGTAAGCTATTGAGCTAGAGAGGATGAAGGAATGCCGATCTTGAGGGTTAGATCGCAGGCTGGGAAGCCTGGTGCGATCTAGTCCACCTCATATAAATCTTACCCGACTATGGAGGATTGTAAAGCGCGCGATGCTGTAGATGCGAAAATACCATAATAAAAGAGCCAAGAGCCAAATTTTTGTGGACGTATCCCAGGAGGGGTTTAACCACGGTAACCTCTGTGTTGTGTGATGAATGTATGCTTATCTTTATCATTTTTTCAATAGCTATTGTTATTCTTAATGAATGAGTTGTTATATTTCCTGCGTATTCGCAAATGACAGTATATTGCAGTTATAGTTATAATAATGGTTCAATACCTAGCTCTCATATCTCACACTCAATCTTAGGCTGTAAACACCTGAGTCTTACAACCACCCATTAAAGATATCTCGAGTGAGACTGCATAGTGCATTCTGTGTGCTGTGTTGCCTTCTGGTTTACTAGGAGTGCTGATAGTTTTAGAGGCTTTGTTGGAAATCTAATAGATATGAACCCTGGCTCAATAAACTCAAACAATGGGTAGAAGAAGGAAGTAAACCAACAAATGGTTCCGTTACCGTTGGTAGGAACATGAGAGGGTTGAGTAGATGAGATAAGTCGAAGACCTGTTGGAGGCAAATCAAGAAAATATTATTGCAGAGAGGAGTGAGCCATTAAAAGGGGATGTTGACATCATGGAATCCCACAAAAGCAGAGATCGAAAGCTAGTTGAGAACAAAAGAGCTAGAGTTTGCACATAAAGACAATAGAAACCTTAGAGTAACACCCCACAAGTATCTTGAGAAATACGTGTTCACTGATTTGCATGAAGTATTTTTCTGCAATTTTCCACACTTATTGCAGGAGTGGATACTAAGGTTGAAGGATAACCACACATCGAACCAGATTCGACAGCTAGAGTGGACCCCAATACAGATAGAGCAACTTCAGTAGGTGAACAACAAGTTCACCCGTGTAATAGACTTTTGGCTTGACAGTATTGTGGTAGGTTTTATAACAGAGTTTGCAGTAGACACAACAAAGTCGTACAACACAATAGAGCAAGAGTTTCTACGTGGACCTCGAGGAAGGTACATTCGATCGCTCTATATTTCGATTAAGATATTGCTATATAACAAAGGTGTAATGACAATGGAATCAGACAACTAAACTTCCTTGCATGCATGGGGGAAGGGGGGAAGCACTGACCGAGAAATGAGAAATGGAAGGAGGAAAGGATAAGGGAAAGAAGGAGGAGCCCTTGGACCTAATCATGATGGATGACGACCAGATCAAGCAGATCATGACGACAACTGGAAAGATGTGTAGCAGAGTACCCTACCAATACAGGGTGAATACCAAGAAGAGAGTCGTAGTCGCGAGGGAAGGCTTGGCGAGCGATGAGGAAGAGGTAGATGATCTTCGGGTTGTGAAGCAGATTGAAGAAATCTTGCGCGCAACATATGAGAGGAAGATGAGAGGTCCAAGAGCAGGAAGAGAAGACAACACTCCTATCCATATTAATGTCAGTGTGGAACCCATAAGCCCATGTGTGACTAATACACCAAAGAGAACACCACCGTTTAGACAACTGAAGTTCAGAAGCAGTCAAAAAACATGAAGTACATCTACACAAGGAACACGCATCTACACTAGCACTAGTCAAGAATCTACACTGTGCGGAGGTAGTAGTTCAACATTCAAAATGGCAGGACATGATCCCACCATTATATTACCAAAATTTCGAGAAGCAGTAGAAGACCCTGAGAAACATTTGTTCATTTGAGCAAAGATTTGGGAAGCAAAACAGATCACTGATGAAGATACCAAACTTGCAAAACTAGCTATTATGCTAAGAGACTGCGCACTTGACTGGTACATGAGTTTAGACGCAAACAATGCACCTGAGACGACAAGGACACTGGCAGACATTAAGAAGTTACTGATATTTGAGTTCCAGAAGCCGAGCTCAGAGGATCAGTACATGAATGAGATGATCGAAATAAGACAGAAACCAGGAGAATTTGTATGGGAGATTGATCATAGATTCAAGCGACTGAAGGGAAATTTAAAATATCTCATGACCGAGATGCAACATCGACACCTGTTTTTCAACTCACTGCTCCCACACTTAAAATATCCATTGCGACAACAAAAGTTCCAGACGCAAGCATAGGCTCTGTAGACAAACTTGCAATTAGAAGAAAACCAGTACCAACAGACGGGCCCAACTATCGAAGAACTGAAGGAGGAATTGAAGAATCTAACGTTTCAGCTGAACCAGAATAAGAACAAGGACAAATGAGAAGTTGTTTGGTGTACTACATGCAGGACGTAAGGACACCACAAGAACAAATGTCCAACATTCGCACAGTATATGGAAGCAGGAATGCCAAATCCATTACCAACATGAGGACTATGGTGCGAAATCTGCAAGAAACCGGGTCACGACCCTTATCACTGCACACTGATGCAGAAATACCAAACAATCCTGAAGAGTTCATATTGCACCTTTTGTAAGTTAGTAGGCCACGATAACAAAGATTGTAGAACTATGGAGTTGATGCGAGAAAGGACATCAAACGCATATAGAGTGTAGGCAGAAATGATGACTGGGCAAGCTGCACCATAGTTTTATCAAGTTCCAACTCCATACAACACTGCGCAACAACAGTGTAATATTGCGCAACAACCATATAATAACACACAGTTGCAGTACAACACGACACAACCTCAATACAATACCACGCAGTATAATCAGGCGCCTTAGTATAATGCGCCAAGAGGAGATTGAGCATGCTACAGAGGTGGAGGACGAGATCGAGGAGGTTTTAGACGAGGTAGAGGACCAATGGTATGTCACAATTGTCAACAACCAGGACATTATACAAGAGAATGCCCACTTCAACCAACAACTTGTATGTATTGTTGCACATCGGACCATGATACAGAGGAATGTCCGACACTACTAGTAAAGATCCAGGAAAAGAGGAACTAGAACAACCATAATGTTCGGTGGATTTCCGCCGAAACAAGGGATGAAGGATGAAACATCAATATAGTTACTCATGGAGGAGCTAAAACAGGCGATGACGCTGTTCGACAGGAACCAACAAAAAATCAGTGGGTAAAGAAGAACGCCGAACCAAGGAAGCAGTTCGATGCACAAAAGGAGAAGGAGATATTTAAATAAGCCAAACAAGAATTTCAAAAGGAAGACAAGGCGTCGACTTCAACTGTGCAATAAAACAAGGAAGCACCAGACTACGAGATTCCTCTCGTATTGGATCATACCAACGAAATGCAACCCATGGGACAAGTAAGTACAATCAAAGGCTTTTTGCAATCATGTGTAAAAGTATTAAATGATCCATCATTTGTGAAAATATTGCAAAACATACTAGAAAAATGTAGCATCGAGACGGAAGTAAAACTAGAACTAAAAAATGTCAATCACCTACATACAAGGAGAAGAACCAGTAGGGAGTTCAAAATGAATGCCAACATCAAAGATTTCAACACGGGAGACATCATACTAGATCTAGGATATGAAGTTAATGTATTACCAAAGAAGACATGCCAATGCATGGGAGAGCCCACATTAGGATATTCACCTGTTCAATTGAAACTGACAAACCAACACATAGTCCTACCAATCAGAAGACTGAAAGGAGTGACAATAGACCTAGATGGAGTGCGCACTAAAACAAATTTTGAAGTCATTGAAATAGTGAACGACACCACACCTTATCCAACATTACTTGGTCTGGATTGGGCGTTTGAAAACCAGGCCATAATCAACTTGAAGATCGGGAAAATGACATTTGAGTTAGGTGAATACAGGGTCATTGCGCCCTTAGATCCATCAGAAGGGGAGAGGTTTGTAGAACCTAATTGCCTAGACTTAGAGGAAATCAGCCAGTTGTATAGAAGAACTGCGTGCGATGAGGAGTACGTAAACCCAACTGCAGACGAGATACTCAGTTGGCGAAGCATTACTTCATGTGAAACAGATTCAGACATCGGTTTAGAGAACTAGAAACAAAGGCTACACGAAGTTTCCACGAGAAGATGTGCACAAATAGACCGCGCAGTAAGGTGGGTAGGCACATAAATTAGGGAACTACCCAGTTTCCATGAGAGAAATGATTTGGAAACATTCTTGACACAGTATGAAGATGCAGTGTTAGAGAACTAGAGTCCGTTAACACTTGATTTATCACTCAAGGCCACACCTGCAAGATGGTGGGGTGCACACAAAGAGACAATCACAAATTGGTACCAATGTAAGCGGTCACTGTGCATAAGGTTTGGCGTAGAAAAGAAAGACAACAAGCAACAGAAGTATGATGGACAAGGGGAACCAACAGAACACTTGGAGAAGTGTAGAACGCTGTGGAAATTGACACCCCCAGAGGAATGGCCTCATCATTTTATATGCACTCTAGAGGGCATACCGACGAATTGGTATACAGACCAGGAATTGCGCAAAGGAACTAAGACTTGGATGACATTGCAATAGAATTTTATAGTCACTTTCTCGTTCGAGCATGAGAACCCGAACATAGATGACGCGCTTAAACATATAAGAGGAGTGATATTCATCAAAGAACCAGAAGTAGAATTGATCACAGAAGAACAACAATAGAACAAACAGACGATCAAGGCACTATTGTCATGTTACGATGTACAAGAGGAAGCACCGGATGAAGATGATCCGTGCGATATTCAGATTGAAGAAGCGGAAGGAGAAAGAGAGGTGGAAGGACCACCCATAGAATCATAAGTCATTTCCATGCCCATCAAAGTAAAGAAAGTCAACATTGGGACAGTCGAGAATCCCAAGATGGCCAACATTGGAGACTACTGGGATGAGCAAACAGTACAAAACATAACAGAGTTGCTACACGAGTTCAATGACCTGTTTCCTACAACATTTATAGAGATGAAGGGTATAGCCGGAGAACTATGAGAATTGAAGATACCATTCAGACTTGAAGCGAGATCGATCAGACAATGACCATACATATTAAACCCAATATATAAGCAGAAAGTCAAAGCTGAGATCGATAGGATGCTCGAAGCAGGCATCATAGAACCAGTTGAGGAATCAAAATGGATAAGCTCGATGGTAGTTCAGGACAAGAAATAAGGAGGGATCAGGATATGCGTTGAATTAAGGAATTTGAACGATGCATGCCTACATGAGCCATTCCCGACACCTTTGATGGATGGAGTGTTAGAAAACGTAGGTGGACACGAAGATTACTAATTCACTGATGGATTCTCAGGCTACCATCAGATCAAGATAGCACAAGAAGATAAATACAAGACCACATTTGCGAAAGAATGGGGATCCTATCAATATATAGTCATGCCATTTGGACTGAAGAATGCACCAACATTTTTTTCCAGAGTAGTCATTGTTACGTTTAAGGAATTCATTCATCAGTTCTTAGAAGTATACTTGGACAATTGGACAGTCTATAGTTTGTTGAAAGACCATGTAGACGTCTTATGCCTAATGTTAGAAAGATGTAGGTAGTGCCAGATATCACCGAACATAAAGAAATTCATATTTAGAACACCATTTGGGATACTATTGGGCCATATAGTATGTAAACAAGGTTTATTAGTAGATTCTGCAAAGATTGCAGTAATTGTTAACTTACAACCACAAAAAATAGTCCGTTAGCTAAGAGTGACGTTGGGACATATGGGATACTATAGGAAATTTATCAAAGGATATGTGCAGATTACTGCACTAATGGAAAAAATGTTAAGAAAGGACACAAAGTTCCAGTGGAACAACGAGTGTCAACACGGTCTGGATACCCTGAAGGAAAAGATGGTTACCGCGCCAATATTAGTATTTCCAGACTGGGAGAAGACATTCTACGTGCATGTAGATGCATCAACCATAACACTTGGAGCTATCTTGGTGCATTCAGGAGGGAGAGACTTGGATCACCCGATAACATTCACGAACAGAAAGTTGTGAGAATCAAAGTAGAACTATAACACTACGGAAAGGGAAGGCCTGGCCATGGTCTATATGAACTGCATAAATTCAAACATTACTTATTTGGAAAACACTTTAAGATGTTCACAGATCACTCAACCCTAAAATACCTAAGCAACAACCCAGTGTTAGGGGGGAGAATCTGTCCCTGGTTACTACTATTTCAAGAATTTGAATTTGAAGTAATAGTCAAGCCAGGAAAATTAAATGCAGGACCTGACCACCTATCAAGATTCACAAATGGAGAAGAACCTACAAATTGAGAGGACAACTTCCCAGATGCACAGTTATTTTCAGTACAAATCGCTGATGAACATTTCACAGATATCATTCAGTACTTGAGCATGGGTACTGCGCCACAAGAATATAGCGCCGCGCAAAAGAAAAACCTGGTAGTCTGCGCTGCCGACTATCAATTGATTGCAGGACTCTTATACAAAATGGGAGCAGATAGCATGTTGCGAAGATATGTTTTAGAACACGAAAGACCATGAGTTTTAGCAAAATCCCACGAAGGAATAGCAGGAGGGAATTATGCAGGCAAATCTACTGCACAAAAGGTATTGTGCGCAGGACTATGGTGGCCAACGATTCACAGAGACTCGAAAGAGTATTGTCAAAGATGCGATGTCTATCAAAGAGTAGGTAAACCCAACAGAAGGGAGGAGATGCCATTACGACCACAAGTAACATTACAGGCATTCGATAAGTGGGCAATAGACTTTGTGGGACCAATTAACTCACCAACAAAAAGAACATGAGCTAGGTACATTATCACCGCGACAGAGTACCTAACAAGATGGGCGAAAGCCGCACCAGTGAAGGATTGCAGCGCAGAAACAACAACACACTTTTTATTTGAACAAGTCATCACTTGATTTGGGTGCCCAAGAATTTTGATGAGCGACCAAGGCACACACTTCATAAACAACACCATCAACGCTATGACTGAATAATTTGAAGTCCATCATCAGAAAAGCACGCCATATCATCCACATGCAAATGGCACAGTGGAAGCATTTAACAAAATCTTGGAGAACGTGCTGACGAAGATCTGTAACGTCAACAGGGACGAGTGGGACCTCAAAGTACCGACAGTATTATGGGCCTACAGGACTACGTGCAAAAAGTTGACAGGGCACAGACCATTTAAACTGGTTTACGACCAAGAAGCAGTGGTTCCATTGAAATTTTTAGTACGAAGCTTGCGTGTAGCAACAATTACACAAATGATAGAATGAGGCGTAGTACAAGAGTGACTAAATCAGTTAATGACCATGGAGGAAGACCGGATCTTAGCAGGATTCCACCAATAGGTTCAGAAAGCAAGGGACAAATGTTGGCATGATCGACACATAAAGAAGAAAACTTTCAAGGAAGGAAATCTAGTACTGATGTATGACAACAAATCGTTTCAACATCTAGGAAATATAAGAATACATTGGCTAGGAACGTACGAGGTAAAATATGTCACAGATGGAGGATATGTACAGTTAAAAGACTTATCAGGTGCATAACTCAGAGGGATGATCAATGGGAGTCGACTGAAGCTGTACAAGGACAGTCGACCACCCACCGCGCAGTTAAAAAAAAAAGAAAAAAAAGATTGGAAACAATACCAACAGAGGCGCACCACACCGAAAGAAAGAAAAGGCACACATACTCGACGAGGAGAAGGACAACGTCTACATCAAAAGGGAAACAAGTGGGAAAAAGAAAGTCGACAAAACCAGTACGACAAGACAATGTTAGGCGGAATTGAAGGCCGGAAAGGACCGATGGGACACCACATTAATTGCACCAACTAGAGTCAGAAAATCATAAGTAATATCAAGTACGAAACTACTGGAGGTGCATTGAACTCATAATTAAGGTGCATTAAACCCATAATGAAGGAAGCGCCATCGACAAGATTCATGGGAAACCCATACAACACACATACGCGGGAGCAAACAGTCTATTCACGAAAAAAGAGCAGACAAAGAGCGAGAGAGGTCAAAAAGCACAGAGCGGATTCATAGAGCTCACATAGACTATTTGAACCCAACAAACGTTCGATATTCCATGCCATGGCACCACCCAAGCAAACAGAAGCAAGCCAGAGTGCCAGACCAACCAGAGTTAAAACCAGGTCACGAGAACAGATGGAAGAAAGTGAACAACAACCGTCGGAAATCATCAATATCGATGAAATCCCATCTCTAGACATGATACCGGTGAATTCAACACCTATACTGGAAAAAATCCCACAGCCAGTACCAGAGGGCACGAGTATAGATATACCAACAAAGGTACAGGAGCAGCCAAATCAGGACACCGAAACCTTGAAGGAGGTGCAACCAGAAAACACCAAAGCAACTTCGCAAGTCAATGGAACGACACCAAATCTGAAAACGACAGTTGAGCCAGACGAGTCTCAAACGACCATATCAGACCACCCAGCAGAAGGGACGGTCGAAGATGTCTCAGGTTGGCCGGAATGGTATACTGAGGAACAACCGAAAGCCACTGGAACTTTGAGCTAGCCACCACCACCGAAGAAAGACAAGATACAAATACCTAGGTCACCTCGCAAGAAACCTGTAGCAGAAATCGTTCTACCGTGCATAACAGATGGGGTATAGGTAGGACCAAACCTGTTGGGCCATATAGGGAATCTCAAATACTCGGATCATGATATAGTAGACGAAGACAAGTTTCTAGAACTTGCAAAGAGGGTATACATGGAAACAGTGGGCACGAATCCGTTTGGGGAACCGATTAGTCAGCCACTCCAATGGGAAACAAGGTTGGAGAAGACAGGAATTTTAGGTTTGTTGGACCTACCACATTTTGACAGAGGTCAACATGCAACCGCATGTGTCAAACAACTGTTAGCAATCACACATGGAGGGGATATCTGGTTGGACAAGCTAGTCTCCATAGACGTAGATCTAATGGCCAACATAACAGGATTTCCATCCCATGGCATGGATTCCACGCAGTTTTTGGATGACAAATCCAGGGAGAAAATGCTCGCAAAAGAGATAAAGAAGAAGTATGGCACTGACAGGGGGACAAGAGGGATCATCATCAATAGGATCAATGATTCCACAATACAATTGGTTGCAAATTTTTTAGCCTGCAAGCTGCTAAGAAAATGCCGCAGGGAGGAAGTTCCAGCTAAAGTTGTCGCAATTGCAACTCAGTGCAAAAAGGGCACCACAGTGAGTTGGGCACCATACCTCTTGAACTTGTTCCTGGATGACTGCAAGGATGCACAGGATCTAGGCACGAATTTCACTACTCATGGCTGATCACACTAATAGCCTTTATGGGTTGGAGGGAGCCAAGGTATGTCACTTTTTGTACCAGACCCAAACTAAACCAGGGAAAGAGATACTTACTGTTAAGGGCTACGTCAAATGCTATTCACAAAAGGATGAACGGGTCCATATTTGAAGGATACCTATGCGACCTATAGGAATCCATTTCTAGGATGTTGAGGATCACACCTGAGGCTGTCGCGCGGTATAAAGACATCGCCAACTTCCAGGCCACACGACATACAATGTGGATACATGCGAGGAAGGATCCTGATAAACATTGGCTACAGATGCGCTATTGCATCACAGAGGGTGACATCGACTTGGTAATCAAAGACTGGGAAGATGAATGGAGGATTCCATCCATCACCCAGGAATTGCAAGAAACAACAACAGAAGAAGAGGCAGGGCAGGGAGAAACCCAACCAAAGGAAATCCAAGTGCCCAAGAGACGAAAAATGGGCTAGGGAAAAACAACACAGACAAACGAAGGGCCAACGAAGATAGGGACCTAGAACGAGAAAAAGGATAAGACACAACTGGCCAAGGAGCAGCAGAAACAGGACGAGCTCGCGCAAGAGACCGCAACAAATCCAAACTCACAGGAACCCGGTGGGAACAAGAGGAAAACCACGCAGACAGGGGCAACGAGCAAGAAAACAAAGGCACAAAGAACACCTCCAGAGTATACGATCACGAATGATGATGGGGAAATGATAGCCCGAATGGTCCAGGACTGCTTAGCCGAGGATTTTGACCATGCTGCGCACCGCAGAGATAGGATTCAACAAGAGCTGGCAGACATGCGACAA
>ML810221.1:102684-128526 GCA_009831015.1 Picea engelmannii
TTTTACTATCAGTGAGAACCTCGAACTCGAAAAACCTTCGTTTGGGCCCTCAAAATGGCCCCGGAAGTTAAAAACTGCTAAAAATAGTAAATTGCCAAATTTGTCAGAAAACTGTTTTGAGCCAGTCGAAAAAGGTGGGTGGCCACCGATATCCACCTGATCAATCCTCCCTCCTTAGGAAACAATGGTCTCCATTGCGTTGAGTTCCCGGGGGAGAGGGAAAAGCGTTTGCTGAATCTGCATCTTGGTTAGCTGCTTGGCTTTCTGGAGACGTCGCGCTGCTCAGTTTGTGGAAGTCTGTCACGAACCTGTTGAGGCTGAGGCTGTTCAACAAGTCGGGATACATGAGAGAACGGTGTGCAAAACGAATCTTTTCTCTTTGCTGCAACCTTGTCGACCTCCTTTTATTGGATAGAAGGTGCTTGGGGCGAATCTGTAGTGGTTGCAGTGTCCTTCTGTTCCCATTTTGAACATATTGTGAAGAAGCTGAATTTTGCAGTATGAGATACTACCTTGCGACACTTTTTAGGTGGAACAATAGTGGGAACTACCTCTGGTATTCTGTAGAGATGACCCCCTAGAGAAACAAGGACACTGCGGGGTCGAGACACATAAACAACATGGTGCTTATACATATATGGTTGGCCCAAGAGAACATCATAGACATCTAGTGGAGAAACATCACATAATACATCATCCTTGAAGGGTTGGATGCCATATGACAATCGACATTGCTGGCTGACATGAAGATCTCATCTTTGGCGAATCCACCCGATGTTGTATGGCTGCATGTGTGGTGTTATCGACAATCCCAACTGTTTGACGACCTCTGCTGATATGAGGTTCTTCTGGCTTCCGCTATAAACAATAAAATGCAGACGGGTCCCCTTCACTCACATCTGTGAATGAAAAAAATGCTCCTCCTCTTCAGTATCTGTTGGTTCTTCTGGTTGAATTGTTGCGGTCGCGACAATAGCAGTGGGGTCTGTGTCAATGATCTGTTCTTTACCAATATTTTCAGAATCAGATTCTGAATCAGGGTTCGGCTCCTTGTTTTTGATCTCGACCACCAATGACTGTTTTGAGCGACATTCATCCGTGTTGTGCCAACGGATTTTGTGGAAATCACACCATTTTCTGGTGTCCTTCTTTGTCTTCCCATGACCCTTCTTTTCATGTGGCTTGGACTAGTTTTCGGGAGACTGTTTGTTAGGGACGTCTTTGTCATACTTTGGTTGTTGCAGATTTGCAGAACCAAAATCCCATTTGTTCTGGTGCTTAAATTTCTACTCGATTTTAACAACATATTGATAGGCAACACTGAGTGATGAGATATACAGAAAATCTATTTCAGTTTGGATGTATCTATGTAGAGCCCCACAGTATTTAAGAACCAAATGTCGTTAAGAGTCTTTGATACCCAGCTTGGTACACAAGGTATGGAAGGTATTAGTGAACTCCAGAAATGCTTGGCCCCTCTCTTGCCACAGTGTGGTCCATCTCATGTATTGGTCCTCATAGTTGCCAATAAGGTAATATTGTTCCTTTATTGCATCCACAAAAAAATCCCAAGTGGGATCGACCCCATATATTTCAGACTCCTCTATGGAACTCTTCTCTCAATAAGTTTCCCACCAATGTTTGACACGGGGGAGAGATTTAAGGAGTGCGAAGGTGATATTTTCTTTGTAGAAAAATTTGTGAACAGAGAAATAACCTTCTAACAGATTTAACCATTTGTTTAGGGCTTATGCATCTATCTGTCCTTCAAATAAAAGAATATCAAAATTGACTTGTACGTTGAAAGGAGAGGTGCCTCCAAAGTGGCCACTTGATGAAGATGCATCTGTTGCTATCGACATACGTTGAAGGATGTGGGAAAAATTCTCCATCATTTTGTCCCTCTGTCGCGTGAGAGCTTGCTCAAGCAACAAGCTGATAGGATCGTCTGCTCCGTCGCTTTTTTTTTCTTCCGCCATTGAGGGTTTATTTAGTGTGCGAGAGTGATTGTCCTCAATAGAGACAAGTTCGAGACCCAACTTGCTATACTCATACCTCGTCGGGGACATGCACCGAAAAAAAACTGATCAAGAACAACCTGCTCTAATACCACTGATCCAGATTATTTTTGGCATGAAATGAGATTGGAGATATAATAAAGAAATGCACAGATATATCATAGATATTCAATAATATAACATAAATATATCATAGATGGAATAATAAACACAGATACATAGTAATACACGATTTCTATTAATGAAATAAATGTACAGAGACTGTAAAATGCAGAGTGAAAAACTCGATAGAATGGTGGCAGCTTATCTCTGAGAAGAGATGTGAGGGCTCCTCGCATTTGCAAGAAGATGATTACAATGAGACTCTAGAGGCCTTTTTACAATAAAAATGAATTCCAAAAGTCCTATACATCCAAAAACCTAACCCTAGGAGATGAGGCGCCAAAAGTCATGTGGGCCCCGTTTGGGTAAGTTAGTACATTTATTTCTCGGGGTCTTTGATTTTGCATACGATCTCCGTTTTAGGCGTATGATAGCTCGTTGGAAAGGTTTCATCGAGGAGATTCATTTTTGGGGCACAATTATTCGTTCGAATATCATTGAGAACTTCTGTCTCGAAAAACCTTCATTTGGGCCCTCAAAATGGCCCCAGAAGTTAAAAATTGCTAAAAATAGTAAATTGCCAAATTTGTCAGAAAACTGTTTTGAGCCAGTCTGAAAAGGTGGGTGGCCACCGATATCCACCTGAATCAATCCTACCTCCTTAGGAAGCAATGATCTCCATTGCGTAGAGTTTCCCGGGAGAGGGAAAAACGTTTGTTGAATATGCATCTTGGTGAGTTGCTTTCCTTTCTGGAGATGTCGCACTGCTCAGTTTATGGAATTCTGTCACGAACCTGTTGAGGCTGAGGCTATTAAAAAAGTTGGGCTACATTAGAGGACAATGTGTAGAATGAATCTTTTCACTTTGCTGCAACCTTGTCGACCTGCTTCTATTGGATCGAAGGTGCTTGGGGCGAAGCTGTAGTGGATGCAGTGTCCTTCTGTTCCCATTTTGAACAGATTGTGAGGAAGCTGAATTTTGCAGTATGAGATACTACCTTGCGACACTTTTTAGGTGGAACAATAGTTTGAACCATCTCTGGTATTCTGTAGAGATGACCCCCTAGAGAAACAATGAGACTACGGGGTCGAGACTCATAAACAACGTGGCGCTTCTACATATATGGTTGGCCCAAGAGAACATCACAAACATCTAGTGAGGAAACATCACATAATACCTAATCCTTGAAGGGTTGGATGCCATATGACAATTGACATTGCTGGCTGACATGAAAATCTCGTCCTTGGTGAAGCCACTCATTGTTGTATGGCTACGGGTGTGGTGTTGTCGACAATCCCAACTATTTGACGACCTCTGCTGAGATGAGGTTCTTCTGGCTTCCGCAATAAACAATAAAATGAAGCGGGGTCCCCTTCACCCACATATGTGAATGAAAAAGATGCTCCTCCTCTTCAGGATCTGTTGGTTCTTCTGGTTGAATTGTTGCGGTCGCGAAAATAGAAGTGGGGTCCGCATCAATGATCTGTCCTTTACCAGTATTTTCAGAATCATATTCTGAATCAGGGTTCGACTCTTTATCTTTGATCTCAGACACCAATGACTGTTTTGAGCGACATTCATCGGTGTTGTACCAGGGGATTTTGTGGAAATCGCACCATTTTTCGGTGTCCTTCTTTGTCTTCCCATGACCCTTCTTTTCATGTGGCTTGGACTGGTTTTTGGGAGACTATTTTTTAGGGACGTCTTTGTCATACTTTGGTTGTTGCAGATTTGTAGAACCAAAATCCCGTTTGTTCTGGTGCTTAAATTTCTGCTTGATTTTAACAACATATCGATAGGCAACACCGAGTGATGAGATGTATAGAAAATCCATTTTAGTTTGGATGTATATGTGTAGAGCCCCACGACATTTCAAAACCAAATATCGTTTTGAGTCTTTGATACCTAGCTTGGTGCGCAAGGTATTGAAGGTATTGGTGAAATTCAGAACTGCTTGGATCCTCTCTTGCCGTAGTGTGGTCCATCTCATGTACTGGTCGTCATAGTTGCCAATAGGGTAATATTGTTCCTTTATCGCATCCACAAAAAAATCCCAAGTGGGATCGGCCCCATATATTTTAGACTCCTTTGTGGAACTCTGCTACCGATAAGTTTCCCACCAATGTTTGACATTGGGGAGAGCTTTAAGGAGTGCAAAGGTAATCTTTTCTTTGTCGGAATATTTGTGAATAGAGAAATAACCTTCTAGTAGATTTAACCATTTGTCTAGGGCTTCTGCATTTATCTGTCCTTCAAATACAGGAATATAAAAATTAACTTGTACCTTGAAAGGTGAGGTGCCTCCAAAGTGGCCACTTGATGAAGATGCACTTGTTTTTATCGGCAGGCTTTGAAGGACGTGGGAAAAAGTCTCCATCATTTCGTCCCTCTGTCCTATGAGAGCTTGCTCAAGCAACAGTCTGATAGGATCGTCTGCTCAGTCGATTTTATTTTCTTCCACCATTGAGGTTTTATTGGGTGTGCAAGAGTAATTGTCCTCAAGAGAGACAAGCTCGAGACCCAACTTTCTATACTCAAACCTCATCGGGGACATGCACTGAAAAAACGACAAAGAACAACCTTCTTTGATACCACTGATCCAGATTATTTTCGGCATGAAATGAGATCAGAGATATAATAAAGAAATGCACAAAGATATCACAGATATTCAATAATATAACATAAATATATCAGAGATGCAACCATAAACACATATATATAGTAATACACAATTTTTATTAATAAAATAAATGTACAGAGACTGTAAAATATAGAGTGAAAGACTCGATAGAATAGTGGCAACTTATCTCTGAGAAGAGATGTGACGACTCCTCGCATTCGCAAGAAGATGATTAAAATGAGGATATGAAGGCCTTTTTACAATAAATAATAATGCCAAAAGTCCTAGACATCAAAAAACCTAACCCTAGGAGATGAAGCGCCAAAAGTCATGTGCGCCCCGTTTGGGTAAGTTAGTACATCAACTTCCCAAGGTCGTAACTTTTGCATACGATCTCTGTTTTAGGCGTATGATAGCTCGTTGGAAAGGTATCTCCGAGGAGATTCATTTTTGGGGACCAATTATGCCTTTGACTATTAGTGAGAACCTCGATCTCGAAAAACCTTCGTTTGGGCCCTCAAAATGGCCCTGGAAGTTAAAAACTGCTAAAAATAGTAAATTGCCAAATTTGTCAGAAAACTGTTTTGAGCCAGTCGAAAAGGTGGGTGGCCACCGATATCCACCTGATCAATCCTCCCTCCTTAGGAAACAATGGTCTCCATTGCGCTGAGTTCCCGGGGGAGAGGGAAAAGCGTTTGCTGAATCTGCATCTTGGTTAGCTGCTTGGCTTTCTGGAGACGTCGCGCTGCTCAGTTTGTGGAAGTCAGTCATGAACATGTTGAGGTTGAGGCTTTTCGACAAGTTGGGATGCATGAGAGGACAATGTGAAAAAGGAATCTTTTCGCTTTGTTGTAACCTTGTCGACCTGCCTCTGTTGGATAGAAGGTGCTTGGGGCGAAGCTGCAGTGGTTGCAGTGTCTTTCTGTTTCCATTTTTAATAGATTGTGAAGAAACTAAATTTTGCAGTATGAGATACTATCTTGCGACACTTTTTAGGTGGAACAATAGTCAGAACTACCTCTGGTATTCTGTAGAGATGACCCCTAGAGAAACAAGGACACTACGGGGTCGAGACTCATAAACAACGTGGCACTTCTACATATATGGTTGGACAAACAGAACATCATAGACATATAGTGGGGAAACATCACATAATACATCATCCTTGAAGGGTTGGATGCCATATGACAATCGACATTGCTGGCTGACACGAAGATCTCATCTTTCGCGAAGCCACCCGATGTTGTATGGATGCAGGTGTGGTGTTATCGACAATCCCAACTGTTTGACGACCTCTGCTGATATGGGGTTCTTCTGGCTTCCACTATCAACAATAAAATACAGACGGGTCCCCTTCACCCACATCTGTGAATGAAAAAAGTGCTCCTCCTCTTCAGGATCTGTTGGTTCTTCTGGTCGAATTGCTGCGGTCGCGACAATAGTAGTGGGGTCTGTGTCAATGATCTGTTCTTTACCAATATTTTCAGAATCAGATTCTGAATCAGGGTTCGGCTCCTTGTTTTTGATCTCGACCACCAATGAATGTTTTGAGCGACATTCATCCGTGTTGTGCCAACGGATTTTGTGGAAATCACACCATTTTATGGTGTCCTTCTTTGTCTTCCCATGACCCTTCGTTTCATGTGGCTTGGACTAGTTTTCGGGAGACTGTTTGTTAGGGACGTCTTTGTCATACTTTGGTTGTTGCAGATTTGCAGAACCAAAATCCCATTTGTTCTGGTGCTTAAATTTCTACTCGATTTTAACAACATATTGATAGGAAACACCGAGTGATGAGATGTACAGAAAATCTATTTTAGTTTGGATGTATCTATGTAGAGCCCCATAGTATTTAAGAACCAAATGTCGTTCAGAGTCATTGCTACCCAGCTTGGTACACAAGGTATGGAAGGTATTAGTGAACTCCAGAAATGCTTGGCCCCTCTCTTTCCACAGTGTGGTCCATCTCATGTATTGGTCCTCATAGTTTCCAATAAGGTAATATTGTTCCTTTATTGCATCCACAAAAAAATCCCAATTGGGATCGACCCCATATATTTCAGACTCCTCTATGGAACTCTTCTCCCAATAAGTTTCCCACCAATGTTTGACATGGGGGAGAGCTTTAAGGAGTGCGAAGGTGATCTTTTCTTTGTCGAAAAATTTGTTAACAGAGAAATAACCTTCTAACAGATTTAACCATTTGTTTAGGGCTTATGCATCTATCTGTCCTTCAAATACAAGAATATCAAAATTGACTTGTACGTTGAAAGGATAGGTGCCTCCAAAGTGGCCACTTGATGAATATGCACCTGTTGCTATCGAAAAACGTTGAAGGATGTGGGAAAAATTTTCCATCATTTTGTCCCTCTGTCGCGTGAGAGCTTGCTCAAGCAACAAGCTGATAGGATCGTCTGCTTCGTCGCTTTTCTTTTCTTCCGCCATTGAGGGTTTATTTAGTGTGCGAGAGCGATTGTCCTCAACATATACAAGCTCCAGACCCAACTTGCTATACTCATACCTCGTCAGGGACATGCACTGAAAAAAAACCGATCAAGAACAGCCTGCTCTAATACCACTGATCCAGATTATTTTTGGCACGAAATGAGATTGGAGATATAATAAAGAAATGCACAGATATATCATAGATATTTAATAATATAAAATAAATATATCAGATATGCAATAATAAACAAAGATATATAGTAATACACGATTTCTATTAATGAAATAAATGTACAGAGACTGTAAAATGCAGAGTGAAAAACTCGATAGAATGGTGGCAGCTTATCTCTGAGAAGAGATGTGAGGGCTCCTCGCATTTGCAAGAAGATGATTACAATGAGACTCTAGAGGCCTTTTTACAATAAACATGAATGCCAAAAGTCATATACATCCAAAAACCTAACCCTAGGAGATGAGGTGCCAAAAGTCATGTGGGCCCCGTTTGGGTAAGTTAGTACATCAATTTCTCAGGGTCTTAACGTTTGCATACGATCTCCGTTTTAGGCGTATGATAGCTCATTGGAAAGGTTTCATCGAGGAGATTCATTTTGGGGGCTCAATAATGCCTTCGACTATCATTGGGAACTTATATCTCAAAAAACCTTCATTTGGGCCCTCAAAATGGCCCCAAAAGTTAAAAATTGCTAAAAATAGTAAATTGCCAAATTTGTCAGAAAACTGTTTTGAGCCAGTCTGAAAAGGTGGGTGGCCACCGATATCCACCTGAATCAATCCTACCTCCTTAGGAAGCAATGATCTCCATTGCATTGAGTTCCATGGGGAGAGGGAAAAACGTTTGTTGAATCTGCATCTTGGTGAGTTGCTTTCCTTTCTGGAGATGCTGCACTGCTCAGTTTATGGAATTCTGTCACGACCCTATTGAGGCTGAGGCTATTAAAAAATTTGGGCTACATGAGAGGATGATGTGCAGAAGGAATATTTTCACTTTGCTACAACCTTGTCGACCTGCTTCTATTGGATAGAAGGTGCTTGGGGAGAAGCTGTAGTGGATGCAGTGTCCTTCTGTTCCCATTTTGAACAGATTGTGAAGAAGCTGAATTTTGCAGTATGAGATAATACCTTGCGACACTTTTTAGGTGGAACAATAGTTGGAACTAGATCTGGTATTCTGTAGAGATGACCCCCTAGAGAAACAATGAGACTACGGGGTCAAGACTCATAAACAACATGGTGCTTCCACATATATGTTTGGCCCAAGAGAACATCACAAACATCTAGTGGGGCAACATCACATAATACCTAATCCTTGAAGGGTTGGATGCCATATGACAATTGACATTGCTAGCTAACATGAAAATCTCGTCCTTGGTGAAGCCACTCATTGTTGTATGGCTGCGGGTGTGGTATTGTCGACAATCCCAACTATTTGACGACCTCTGCTGAGATGAGGTTCTTCTGGCTTCCGCAATAAACAATAAAATGAAGCGGGGTCCCCTTCACCCACATATGTGAATGAAAAATATGCTCCTCCTCTTCAGGATCTGTTGGTTCTTCTGGTTGAATTGTTGCGGTCGCGACAATAGAAGTGGGGTCCGCGTCAATGATCTGTCCTTTACTAGTATTTTCAGAATCATATTCTGAATCAGGGTTTGACTCTTTATATTTGATCTCAGACACCAATGACTGTTTTGAGCGACATTCATCGGTGTTGTACCAGGGGATTTTGTGGAAATCGCACCATTTTTCGGTGTCCTTCTTTGTCTTCCCATGACCCTTCTTTTCATGTGGCTTGGATTGGTTTTCGGGAGACTGTTTTTTAGGGACGTCGTTGTCATACTTTGGTTGTTGCAGATTTGTAGAACCAAAATCCCGTTTGTTCTGTTGCTTAAATTTCTGCTTGATTTTAACAACATATCGATAGGCAACACCGAGTGATGAGATGTATAGAAAATCCATTTCAGTTTGGATGTATATGTGTAGAGCCCCACGACATTTCAAAACCAAATGTCGTTTTGAGTCTTTGATACCTAGCTTGGTGCGCAAGGTATTGAAGGTATTGGCGAAATTCAGAACTGCTTGGATCCTCTTTTGCCGTAGTGTGGTCCATCTCATGTACTGGTCGTCATAGTTGCCAATAGGGTAATATTGTTCCTTTATCGCATCCACAAAAAATTCCCAAGTGGGATCGGCCCCATATATTTTAGACTCCTCTGTGGAACTCTTCTACCAAGAAGTTTCCCACCAATGTTTGACATGGGGGAGAGCTTTAAGGAGTGCAAAGGTAATCTTTTCTTTGTCGGAATATTTGTGAACATAGAAATAACCTTCTAGCAGATTTAACCATTTGTCTAGGGCTTCTGCATCTATCTGTCCTTCAAATACAGGAATATAAAAATTAACTTGTACCTTGAAAGGTGAGGTGCCTCCAAAGTGGCCACTTGATGAAGATGCACTTGTTGTTATCGACAGAATTTGAAGGACGTGGGAAAAAACTCCATCATTTCGTCCCTCTGTCCTGTGAGAGCTTGCTCAAACAACAGGCTGATAGGATCGTCTGCTTGGTCGATTTTATTTTCTTCCACCATTGAGGATTTATTGGGTGTGCGAGAACAATTTTCCTCAAGAGAGACAAGCTCGAGACCCAACTTTCTATACTCAAACCTCATCGGGGACATGCACTGAAAAAACAACAAAGAACAACCTTCTTTGATACCACTGATCCAGATTATTTTCGGCATGAAATGAGATCGGAGATATAATAAAGAAATGCACAAAGATATCACAGATATTCAATAATATAACATAAATATATCAGAGATGCAACCATAAACACATATATATAGTAATACACAATTTTTATTAATAAAATAAATGTACAGAGACTGTAAAATATAGAGTGAAAGACTCGATAGAATGGTGGCAACTTATCTCTGAGAAGAGATGTGATGACTCCTCGCATTCCCAAGAAGATGATTACAATGAGGATATGAAGGCATTTTTACAATAAATAATAATGCCAAAAGTCGTAGACATTAAAAAACCTAACCCTAGGAGATGAAGCGCCAAAAGTCATGTGGGTCCTGTTTGGGTAAGTTAGTACATCAACTTCCCGGGGTCGTAACGTTTGCATACGATCTCTGTTTTAGGCGTATGATAGCTTGTTGGAAAGGTATCTCCGAGGAGATTCATTTTTTGGGACCAATTATTCCTTTGACTATTAGTGAGAACCTCGATCTCAAAAAACCTTCGTTTGGGCCCTCAAAATGTCCCCGGAAGTTAAAAACTGCTAAAAATAGTAAATTGCCAAATTTGTTAGAAAACTGTTTTGAGCCAGTCGAAAAAGGTGGGTGGCCACCGATATCCACCTGATCAATCCTCCCTCCTTAGGAAACAATGGTCTCCATTGCGCTGAGTTCCTGGGGGAGAGGGAAAAGCGTTTGCTGAATCTGCATATTGGTTAGCTGCTTGGCTTTCTGGAGACGTCGCGCTGCTCAGTTTGTGGAAGTCTGTCACGAATCTGTTGAGGCTGAGGCTGTTCAACCAGTCGGGATACATGAGAGAACGGTGTGCAAAAAGAATCTTTTCTCTTTGCTGCAACCTTGTCGACCTGCTTTTATTGTATAGAAGGTGCTTGGGGCGAAGCTGTAGTGGTTGTAGTGTCCTTCTGTTCCCATTTTGAACATATTGTGAAGAAGCTGAATTTTGCAGTATGAGATACTACCTTGTGACACTTTTTAGGTGGAACAATAGTCAGAACTACCTCTAGTATTCTGTAGAGATGACCCCTAGAGAAACAAGGACACTGCGGGGTCGAGACTCATAAACAACGTGGCGCTTCTACATATATGGTTGGACCAAGAGAACATCATAGACATATAGTGGGGAAACATCACATAATACATTATCCTTGAAGGGTTGGATGCCATATGACAATCGACATTGCTGGCTAACACGAAGATCTCATCTTTGGCGAAGCCACCCGATGTTGTATGGATGCAGGTGTGGTGTTATCGACAATCCCAACTGTTTGACGACCTCTGCTGATATGGGGTTCTTCTGGCTTCCGCTATCAACAATAAAATGCAGACGGGTCCCCTTCACCCACATCTGTGAATGAAAAAAGTGCTCCTCCTCTTCAGGATCTGTTGGTTCTTCTGGTCGAATTGCCGCGGTCGCGACAATAGCAGTGGGGTCTGTGTCAATGATCTGTTCTTTACCAATATTTTCAGAATCAGATTCTGAATTAGTGTTCGGCTCCTTGTTTTTGATCTCGACCACCAATGAATGTTTTTAGCAACATTCATCCGTGTTGTGCCAATGGATTTTGTGGAAATCACACCATTTTATGGTGTCCTTCTTTGTCTTTCCATGACCCTTCGTTTCATGTGGCTTGGACTAGTTTTCGGGAGACTGTTTGTTAGGGACGTCTTTGTCATACTTTGGTTGTTGCATATTTGTAGAACCAAAATCCCATTTGTTCTGGTGCTTAAATTTCTACTCGATTTTAACAACATATTGATAGGCAACACCGAGTGATGAGATGTACAGGAAATCTATTTCAGTTTGGATGTATCTATGTAGAGCCCCATAGTATTTAAGAACCAGATGTCGTTCAGAGTCTTTGATACCCAACTTGGTACACAAGGTATGGAAGGTATTAGTGAACTCCAGAAATGCTTGGCCCCTCTCTTTCCACAGTGTGGTCCATCTCATGTATTGGTCCTCATAGTTGCCAATAAGGTAATATTGTTCCTTTATTGCATCCACAAAAAAATCCCAATTGGGATCGATCCCATATATTTCAGACTCCTCTATGGAACTCTTCTCCCAATAAGTTTCCCACCAATGTTTGACACGGGGGAGAGATTTAAGGAGTGCGAAGGTGATCTTTTCTTTGTCGAAAAATTTGTGAACAGAGAAATAACCTTCTAACAGATTTAACCATTTGTTTAGGGCTTATGCATCTATCTGTCCTTCAAATACAAGAATATCAAAATTGACTTGTACGTTGAAAGGAGAGGTGCCTCCAAAGTGGCCACTTGATGAAGATGCACCTGTTGCTATCGACAGACGTTGAAGGATGTGGGAAAAATTCTCCATCATTTTGTCCCTATGTCGCGTGAGAGCTTGCTCAAGCAACAAGCTGATAGGATCGACCGCTCCCTCTCTTTTCTTTTCTTCAACAATTGAGGGTTTATTTAGTGTGCGAGAGAGATTGTCCTCAACAGATACAAGCTCGAGACCCAAATTTCTATACTCATACCTCGTCAGGGACATGCACTGAAAAAAAAAACGATCAAGAACAACCTGCTCTAATACCACTGATCCAGATTATTTTTGGCACGAAATGAGATTGGAGATATAATAAAGAAATGCACAGATATATCATAGATATTTAATAATATAAAATAAATATATCAAAGATGCAATAATAAACACAGATATATAGTAATACAAGATTTCTATTAATGAAATAAATGTACAGAGACTATAAAATGCAGAGTGAAAAACTCGATAGAATGGTGGCAGCTTATCTCTGAGAAGAGATGTGAGGGCTCCTCGCATTTGCAAGAAGATGATTACAATGAGACTCTAGAGGCATTTTTACAATAAACATGAATTCCAAAAGTCCTATACATCAAAAAACCTAACCCTAGGAGATGAGGCGCCAAAAGTCATGTGGGCCCCGTTTGGGTAAGTTAATACATCAATTTCTTGGGGTCTTAACTTTTGCATACGATCTCCATTTTAGGTGTATGATAGCTCGTTGGAAAGGTTTCATCGAGGCGATTCATTTTGGGGGCTCAGTTATGCCTTCAACCATCATTGAGAACTTCTATCTCAAAAAACCTTCATTTGGGCCCTCAAAATGGCCCCAGAAGTTAAAAATTGCTAAAAATAGTAAATTGCCAAATTTGTCAGAAAACTGTTTTGAGCCAGTCTGAAAAGGTGGGTGGCCACCAATATCCACCTGAATCAATCCTACCTTCTTAGGAGGCAATGATCTCCATTGCGTTGAGTTCCCTGGGGAGAGGGAAAAACGTTTGTTGAATCTGCATCTTGGTGAGTTGCTTTCCTTTCTGGAGATGCCACACTGCTCAGTTTATGGAATTCTGTTGAGGCTGAGGCTATTAAAAAAGTTGGGCTACATGAGAGGACGATGTGCAGAAGGAATCTTTTCACTTTGCTGCAACCTTGTCGACCTGCTTCTATTGGATAGAAGGTGCTTGGGGCAAAGCTGTAGTGGATGCAGTGTCCTTCTGTTCCCATTTTGAACAGATTGTGAAGAAGCTGAATTTTGCAGTATGAGATACTACCTTGCAACACTTTTTAGGTGGAACAATAGTTGGAACAAGATCTGGTATTCTGTAGAGATGACCCCCTAGAGAAACAATGAGACTACGGGGTCGAGACTCATAAACAACGTGGCGCTTCGACATATATGGTTGGCCCAAGAGAACATCACAAACATCTAGTGGGGCAACATCACATAATACCTAATCCTTGAAGGGTTGGATGCCATATGACAATTGACATTGCTGACTGACATGAAAATCTCGTCCTTGGTGAAGCCACTCATTGCTGTATGGCTGCGGGTGTGGTGTTGTCGACAATCCCAACTATTTGACGACCTCTGCTGAGATGAGGTTCTTCTGGCTTCCACAATAAACAATAAAATGAAGCAGGGTCCCCTTCACCCACATATGTGAATGAAAAAGATGCTCCTCCTCTTCAGGATCTGTTGGTTCTTCTGGTTGAATTGTTGCGGTCGCGACAATAGAAGTGGGGTCCGCGTCAATGATCTATCCTTTACCAGTATTTTCAGAATCATATTCTGAATCAGGGTTCGACTCTTTATATTTGATCTCGGACACCAACGACTGTTTTGAGCGACATTCATCGGTGTTGTACCAGGGGATTTTGTGGAAATCGCACCATTTTTTGGTGTCCTTCTTTGTCTTCCCATGACCCTTCTTTTCATGTGGCTTGGACTGGTTTTCGGGAGACTGTTTTTTAGGGACGTCGTTGTCATACTTTGGTTGTTGCATATTTGTAGAACCAAAATCCCGTTTGTTCTGGTGCTTAAATTTCTGCTTGATTTTAACAACATATCGATAGGCAACACCGAGTGATGAGATGTATAGAAAATCCATTTCAGTTTGGATGTATATGTGTAGAGCCCCACGACATTTCAAAACCAAATGTCATTTTGAGTCTTTGATACCTAGCTTGGTGCGCAAGGTATTGAAGGTATTGGTGAAATTCAAAACTGCTTGGATCCTCTCTTGCCGTAGTGTGGTCCATCTCATGTACTGGTCGTCATAGTTGCCAATAGGGTAATATTGTTCCTTTATTGCATCCACAAAAAAATCCCAAGTGGGATCGACCCCATATATTTTAGACTCCTCTGTGGAACTCTGCTACCAAGAAGTTTCCCACCAATGTTTGACATGGGGGAGCGCTTTAAGTAGTGCGAAGGTAATATTTTCTTTATCGAAATATTTGTGAACAGAGAAATAACCTTCTAGCAGATTTAACCATTTGTCTAGGGCTTCTGCATCTATCTGTCCTTCAAATACATGAATATAAAAATTAACTTGTACCTTGAAAGGTGAGGTGCCTCCAAAGTGGCCACTTGATGAAGATGCACTTGTTGTTATCGGCAGGCTTTGAAGGACGTGGGAAAAAGTCTCCATCATTTCGTCCCTCTGTCCTGTGAGAGCTTGCTCAAGCAACAGGCTGATAGGATCGTTTGCTCGGTCGATTTTCTTTTCTTCCACCATTGAGGTTTTATTGGGTGTGCGAGAGCAATTTTCCTCAAGAGAGACAAGCTCGAGACCCAACTTTCTATACTCAAACCTCATCAGGGACATGCACTGAAAAAATGACAAAGAACAACCTTCTTTGATACCACTGATCCAGATTATTTTCGGCATGAAATGAGATCGGAGATATAATAAAGAAATGCACAAAGATATCATAGATATTCAATAATATAACATAAATATATCAGAGATGCAACCATAAACACATATAAATAGTAATACACAATTTTTATTAATAAAATAAATGTACAGAGACTGTAAAATATAGAGTGAAAGACTCGATAGAATAGTGGCAACTTATCTCTGAGAAGAGATGTGACGACTCCTCGCATTCGCAAGAAGATGATTACAATGAGGATATGAAGGCCTCTTTACAATAAATAATAATGCCAAAAGTCATAGACATCAAAAAACCTAACCCTAGGAGATGAAGCGCCAAAAGTCATGTGGGCCCCGTTTGGGTAAGTTAGTACATCAAATTCCTGGGGTCGTAACGTTTGCATACGATCTCCGTTTTAGGCGTATGATAGCTCGTTGGAAATGTATCGTCGAGGAGATTAATTTTGAGGGATCAATTATTCCTTTGACTATCATTGAGAACATTGATCTTGAAAAACCTTCATTTGGGCCCTCAAAATGGCCCCGGATGTTAAAACATGCTAAAAATAGTAAATTGCCAAATTTGCCAGAAAACTGTTTTGAGCCAGTCAGAAAAGGTGGGTGGCCACCGATATCTACCTGGATCAATCCTCCCTCTTTAGGAAGAAATGGTCTCCATTGTGTTGAGTTCCCTGGGGAGAGGAAAAAACGTTTGCTGAATCTGCATCTTCGTGAGCTCCTTGCCTTTCTGGAGACGTCGCGTTGCTCAGTTTGTGGAAGTCAGTCACGAACATGTTGAGGTTGAGGCTGTTCGACAAGTTGGGCTGCATGAGAGGACAATGTGCAAAAGGAATCTTTTCGCTTTGTTGTAACCTTGTCGACCTGCCTCTGTTGGATAGAAGGTGCTTGGGGCGAAGCTGTAGTGGTTGCAGTGTCTTTCTGTTTCCATTTTTAACAGATTGTGAAGAAGCTAAATTTTGTAGTATGAGATACTATCTTGTGACACTTTTTAGGTGGAACAATAGTCAGAACTACCTCTGGTATTCTGTAGAGATATTCTGTAGAGATGACGCCCTAGAGAAACAATGACACTGTGGGGTTGAGACTCATAAACAACGTGGCGCTTCCACATATATGGTTGGCCCAAGAGAACATCACAAACATCTAGTGGGGCAAAATCAAATAATACCTCATCCTTGAAGGGTTGGATGCCATAGGACAATCGACATTGCTGGTTGACACGAAGATCTCGTCCTTGGTGAAGCCACCTGATGTTGTATGGATGTGGGTGTGGTGTTATCGACAATCCCAACTGTTTGACGGCCTATGATGAGATGAGGTTCTTCTGGCTTCTGCTATCAACAATAAAATGCAACAGGGTCCCCTTCACCCACATCTGTGAATGAAAAAGGCGCCCCCCCTCTTCAGGATCTGTTGGTTCTTCTGGTTGAATTGCTGCAGTCACGACAATAGCAGTGGGGTCTGCATCAATGATCTGTCCTTTACCAGTATTTTTAGAATCATATTTTGAATCAGGGTTCGGCTCCTTGCTTTGATCTCGGCCACCAACGACTGTTTTGAGCGACATTCATCGGTGTTGTGACAAGGGCTTTTGTGGAAATCACACCATTTTCCGGTGTCCTTCTTTGTCTTCCCGTGGCCCTTCTTTTCATGTGGCTTGGACTAGTTTTTAGGATATTTCTTGTTAGGGACGTCTTTGTCATACTTTGGTTGTTGTGGATTTGCAGAACCAAAATCTCATTCATTTTGGTGCTTAAATTTCTTCTCGATTTTAAAAACATATCAATAGGTAGCACCGAGTGATGAGATGTCCAGAAAATCCATTTCAGTTTGGATGTATCTGTGTAGAGCCGAACGATATTTCAGAACCAAATGTTGTTCGAAGTCTTTGATACCTAGCTTGGTGTGCAAGGTATGGAAGGTATTGGTGAACTTCGTAACTTCTTGGCCCCTGTCTTGCAGCAGTGTCGTCCATCTCATGTACTGGTCCTCATAGTTGCCAATAGGGTAATATTGTTCCTTTACCACATCCACAAAAACATCCCAAGTGGGATAAACCCCATATATTTTAGACTCTTCTATGGAACTCTGCTCCCAATAAGTTTCCCACCAATGTTTGACATGGGGGAGAGCTTTAAGGAGTGCGAAGGTGATCTTTTCTTTGTTTGAAAATTTGTGAATAGAGAAATAACCTTCCAGCAGATTTAACCATTTGTCTAGGGCTTCTTCATCTATCTGTCCTTCAAATACAGGAATATCAAAATTAACTTGTACGTTGAAAGGCGAGGTGCCTCCAAAGTGGTCGCTTAATGAAGATGCACCTGTTGCTATCGGCAGGCGTTGAACGATGTGGGAAAAATTCTCCATCATTTCATCCCTCTGTTACGTGAGAGCTTGCTCAAGCAACAGGCTGATAGGATCGTCTGCTCCGTTGCTTTTCTTTTCTTCTGCCATTGAGGGTTTCTTGGGTGTGCGAGAGAGATTGTCCTCAAGAGAGAGACAAGATCGAGACCCAACTTTCTATACTCAGACCTCGTCGGGGACATGCACTAAAAAAAATGACCAAGAACAACCTGCTCTGATACCACTGATCCAGATTATTTTCGGCATGAAATGAGATCAGAGATATAATAAAGAAATGCACAGAGATATCACAGATATTCAATAATATAAAAAAAATATATCAGATATGTAACCATAAACAAAGATATATAGTAATGCACGATTTCTATTAATGAAATAAATGTACAGAGACTGTAAAATACAGAGTAAAAGACTCGATAGAATGGTGGCAGCTTATCTCTGAGAAGAGATGTGACGACTTCTCGCATTCACAGGAAGATGATTACAATGAGGCTCTGAAGGCCTTTTTACAATAAAAAGGAATGCCAAAAGTCCTAGACATCCAAAAACCTAGCCCTAGAAGATGAAGCGCCAAAAGTCATGTGGGCCTCGTTTGGGTAAGTTAGTACATCAACTTCCCGGGGTCGTAAGTTTTGCATACTATCTCTGTTTTAAGCGTATGATAGCTTGTTGGAAAGGTATCATCAAGGAGATTTATTTTTGGGGCTCAATCATGTCTTTGACTATCATTGATAACATCTATCTCGAAAAACCTTCCTTTGGGCCCTCAAAATGGCCCCGGAAGTTAAAAACTGCTAAAAATAGTAAATTGCCAAATTTGTTAGAAAACTATTTTGAGCCAGTCGAAAAAGGTGGGTGGCCACCAATATCCACCTGGATCAATAATACCTCCTTAGGAAGCAATGGTATCCATTGCGTTGAGTTCTCGGGGGAGAGGGAAAAGTGTTTGCTGAATCTGCATCTTGGTGAGCTACTTGGTTTTCTGGAGACGTCGCGCTGCTTAGTTTGTGGAAGTCTGTCATGAACCTATTGAGGCTGAGGTTGTTCAACAAGTCAGGCTACATGAGAGGACAGTGTGCAAAAGGAATCTTTTCTCTTTGTTGCAACCTTGTCGACCTGCTTCTGTTGGATAGAAGGTTCTTGAGGCGAAACTGTAGTGGTTGTAGTGTCCTTCTGTTCCCATTTTGAACAGATTGTGAAGAAGCTGAATTTTGCAGTATGAGATACTACCTTGTGACACTTTTTAGGTTGAACAGTAGTCGGAATTACCTCTGGTATTCTGTAGATATGACCCCTTAGAGAAACAATGACACTGCGGGGTCGAGTCTCATAAACAACTTGGCCCTTCCACATATATGGTTGGCCGAAGAGAACATCACAGACATCTAGTGGGGCAACATCACATAATACCTCATCCTTGAAGGGTTGGATGCCATATGAAAATCGACATTGCTGGCTGACACGAAGATCTCGTCCTTGGCAAAGCCACCCGATGTTGTATGGCTACTGGTGTGGTGTTATTGACAATCCCAACTGTTTGATGACCTCTACTGAGATGAGGTTCTTTTGGCTTCCACTATCAACAATAAAATGCAGCCGGGTCCCCTTCACCCACATCTGTGAATGAAAAAGGCACTCCCCCTCTTTAGGATATGTTGGTTCTTCTGGTTGAATTGCTGCGGTCGCGACAATAGAAGTGGGGTTTGCGTCAATGATCTGTCCTTTACCAATATTTTCAGAATTAGATTCTGAAACATGGTGTGGCTCCTTGTCTTTGATCTCGGACACCAATGATTGTTTTGAGCGACATTCATCGGTGTTGTGCTAGGGGATTTTGTGGAAATCACACCATTTTACGGTGTCTTTATTTGTCTTCCCATGACCCTTCTTTTCATGTGGATTGGATTGGTTTTCGGGAGACTGTTTGTTAGGGACGTCTTTTTCATACTTTGGTTGTTGCGGATTTGCAGAACCAAAATCCCATTTGTTTTGGTGCTTAAATTTCTTCTTGATTTTAACAACATATCGATAGGCAACACCGAGTGATGAGATGTCCATAAAATCCATTTCAGTTTGGATGTATGTATGTAGAGCCCCACGGTAATTCAGAACCAAATATCATTCGGAGTCTTTGATACCCAACTTTGTGCGCAAGGTATGGAAGGTATTGGTGAACTTCAGAACTAATTTGCCCCTCTCTTGTCGTAGTGTGGTCCATCTCATGTACTGGTCCTCATAGTTGCCAATAGGGTAATATTGTTCCTTTACCGCATCCACAAAAAAATCCCAAGTGGGATCGACCCCATATATTTCAGAATCCTCTATGGAACTCTGCTTCCAATAAGTTTCCCACCAATGTTTGACATGGGGGAGAGATTTAAGGAGTGCGAAGGTGTTCTTTTCTTTGTCGAAAAATTTGTGAACAAAGAAATAACCTTCTAGCAGATTTAACCATTTATCTAGGGCTTCTGCATCTATCTGTCCTTCAAATACACAAATATCAAAATTAAATTGTACCTTTAAAGGCGAGGTGCCTCCAAAGTGGCCGCTTGATGAAGATGCACTTGTTGCTATCGACAGGCATTGAAGGATGTGGGAAAAATTCTCGATCATTTCATCCCTCTGTCGCGTGAGAGCTTGCTCAAGCAACAGGCTGATAGGATTGTTTGCTCCGTCGCTTTTCTTTTCTTCCACCATTGAGGGTTTCTTGGGTGTGTGAGAGAGATTGTAATCAAGAGAGACAAGCTCAAGACCCAACTTTATATACCCAGACCTCGTCGGGGACATGCACTGAAAAAAATGACCAAGAACAACCTGCTCTGATACCACTGATCCAGATTATTTTCGGCATGAAATGAGATCGAAGATATAATAAAGAAATGCACAGAGATATCGCAGATATTTAATAATATAACAAAAATATATCAGATATGCAACCATAAACACAGATATACAATAATACACGATTTCTATTAATGAAATAAATGTACAGAGACTGTAAAATACAGAGTGAAAGACTCGATAGAATGGTGGCAGCTTATCTCTGAGAAGAGATGTGAGGGCTCCTTGCATTCACAAGAAGATGATTACAATGAGGCTCTGAAGGAATTTTTACAATAAACATGAATTACAAAAGTCCTAGACATCCAAAAACCTAACCCTAGGAGATGAATCGCCAAACGTCATGTGGGCCCCGTTTGGGTAAGTTAGTACATCAACTTCTCGGTGTCGTAACTTTTGCATACGATCTCCGTTTTAGGCATATGATAGCTCGTTGGCAAGGTATCATTGAAGAGATTAATTTTGGGGGCTCAATTATGCCTTTGACTATTATTGAGAACCTCGATATCGAAAAACCTTCATTTGGGCCCTCAAAATGGCCCCAGAAGTTAAAAACTGCTAAAAATAGTAAATTGCCTAATTTGCCAGAAAACTGTTTTGAGCCAGTCAAAAAAGGTGGGTGGCCACCGATATCCACCTAGATCAATATTCCCTCCTTAGGAAGCAATTTTCTCCATTGTGTTGAGTTCCCGGGGGAGAGGGAAAAGCGTTTGCTGAATCTGCATCTTGGTGAGATGCTTGCCTTTCTGGAGACGTCACGCTGCTTAATTTGTGGAAGTCTATCACGAACCTATTGAGGCTGAGGCTATTAAACAAGTCAGGATACATGAGAGGATGGTGTGCAGAATGAATCGTTTTTCTTTGATGCAACCTTGTCGACTTTCTTCTATTGGATAGAAGGTGCTTGGGGCGAAGCTATAGTGGTTGCAGTGTCCTTCTGTTTCCATTTTGAACAGATTGTGAAGAAGCTAAATTTTGCAGTATGTGATATTACCTTGCAACACTTTTTAGGTGGAACAATAGTCAGAACTACCTCTGGTATTCTATAGAGATGACCCCCTAGAGAAACAATGACACTGTTGGGTCGAGGCTCATAAACAACGTGGCGCTTGCACATATATGGTTGGCCCAAGAAAACATTACAGACATATAGTGGGGAAACATCACATAATACCTCATCCTTGAAGGGTTGGATTCCATATGACAATCGACATTGCTGGCTGACATGAAGATCTCGTCCTTGGCGAAGCCACCCGATGTTGTATGGCTGTCGGTGTGGTGTTTTCGACAATCCCAATTTTTTAACAACCTCTACTAAGATGAGGTTCTTCTGGCTTCCGCTATCAACAATAAAATGCATCCGAGTCCCCTTCACCCACATCTGTGAATGAAAAAGACACTCCCCCTTTTCAGGATCTATTGGTTCTTTTGGTTGAATTGCTGTGGTCGCGACAATAGAAGTGGGGTCTACGTCAATGATCTGTCCTTTACCAGTGTTTTCAGAATCAGATTTTGAATCAGGGTTTGGTTCCTTGTCTTTGATCTCGGCCACCAATGACTATTTTGAGCGACATTCATCGGTGTTGTGCCAGAGGCTTTTGTGGAAATCGCACCATTTTATGGTGTCCTTCTTTGTCTTCCCGTGACCCTTCTTTTCATGTGGCTTGGTCTGGTTTTCAGGAGACTGTTTGTTAGGGACGTTGTTTTCATACTTTGGTTGTTGTGGATTTGCAGAACCAAAATCCCATTTGTTCTGGAGCTTAAATTTCTGCTCAATTTTAACAACATATTGATAGGCAACACCGAGTGATGAGATGTTCAGAAAATCCATTTTAGTTTGGAAGTATCTGTGTAGAGCCCCATAATATTTCAGAACCAAATGTTGTTCGGAGTCTTTGATACCCAGATTGGTGCGCAAGGTATGGAAGGTATTGGTGAACTCTGGAACTACTTGGCCCCTCTCTTGCCGCAGTGTGGTCCATCTCATGTACTGGTTGTCATAGTTGCCAATAGGGTAATATTGTTCCTTTACCGCATCCACAAAAAATCCCAAGTGGGATCGACCCCATATATTTCAGACTCCTCTATGGAAATCTGCTCCCAATAAGTTTCCCACCAATGTTTGACATGGGGGAAAGCTTTAAGGAGTGCGAAGGTGATCTTTTATTTGTCGGAAAATTTGTGAACAAAGAAATAACCTTCTAGCAGATTTAACCATTTATCTAGGGCTTCTGCATCTATCTATCCTTCAAATACAAGAATATCAAAATTAACTTGTACCTTGCAAGGCGAGGTGCCTCCAAAGTGACCGCTTAATGAATATACACCTTCTTCTATCGGAAGGCGTTGACGGATGTCGGAAAAATTCTCCATCATTTCGTCCCTCTGTCGCGTGAGAGCTTGCTCAAGCAACAAGCTGATAGGAACGTCTGCTTCATAGATTTTATTTTCTTCCGCCATTGAGGGTTTCTTGTGTGTGCGAGAGCGATTTCCCTCAAGAGAGACAAGCTCGAGACCCAACTTTATATACTTGGACCTCGCCGGGGACATGCACTGAAAAAAACGACCAAGAACAACCTATTCTGATACCACTGATTCAGATTATTTTTGGCACGAAATGAGATCGAAGATATAATAAAGAAATGCATAGAGATATCACAGATATTGAATAATATAACAGAAATATATCAGAGATGCAACCATAAACACAGATATACAGTAATGCATGATTTCTATTAATGAAATAAATGTACAGAAACTGTAAAATATAGAGTGAAAGACTTGATAGAATGGTGACAACGTATCTTTGAGAAGAGATGTGATGGCTCCTTGCATTCGCAAGAAGATGATTACAATGAGGCTCTGAAGGAATTTTTACAATAAACAGGGATTCCAAAAGTCCTAGACATAAAAAAACCTAACCCTAGGAGATGAAGCGCCAAAAGTCATGTGGGCCCCGTTTGGGTAAGTTAGTACATCAACTTCCTGGGTTCGTAACTTTTGCATACGATCTCCATTTTAGGAATATGATAGCTTTTTGGAAAGGAATCGTCGAGGAGATTCATTTTGGGGGCTCAATTATTCCTTTAGATATCATTGAGAACCTCTATCTCAGAAAACCTTCATTTGGGCTCTCAAAATGGCCTCGGAAGTTAAAAACTGCTAAAAATAGTAAATTGCCAAATTTGCCAGAAAATTATTTTGAGCCAGTCAGAAAAGGTGGGTGGCCACCAATATCCACTTGGATCATAGTCTATGTAGACTAATGTATTCTCACCACACTTATGTCCTTTACTATACTTGTTGCCACAATTAAAACATACACATTTTTCTTTTCTTTCCTCCAATTGTTGAGGTGTCAATGTTGTAGGTTGAGGTGTTTTGGAAGAATGAACATTATTATCTTGATAAATGTTAGGGGTGGTCCTTATAGTAGCCATAGCCAGATTTTTACGTTCAACATTTGTTTCCACCCTGAATGCATTCTCCAATGATTTGGGTTCGCAAAGGCAAACCTCTTGTTGAATGTTATCCTTTAAAGTTCCTATGAAGACATCAATCGAGTGTGTTAGGTTTAGGGAAAAAATAGAGAAAAAAATAATCCTTTTAAATTCTTTTCACTAGATCAACACATTTAAGAAAAGACATAAACATATATGAATTAAATTTTGAATATAAACAAAATTTATGAGTGAAAAAACAAACCTTAGCTTACCTCTTAGCCAATGAATAATGTACCTGTAACATGTGTGGATTTAGTCCTCTTTAATATGTTCAGAGAATTAGTTTAAGGTTCATGGATCAAACCTCTAGGGTTTGATCTCTATCATATGGACTGGTGGACAATTTTCCAAAGGATAGACCACAAGCAAGGCCATAGAAGAATGTTTTCCACAATTGAGACTGTAGAACTCAGTAGCAAAAAATACTCCAAAAAATGAGACAGTAAAACTTCCACAACAGGGACAACAAAACCCTCCACAACAAAGGTAGACAACACATGGATAAACACCCACAAGAGGGACAACAAGGAGAAAAACACCAACAGGAGCCTCAACAAGAAGATAAACACCCACAGGAGCTTGACCACAGTTAGGATCAACCAAGAGGAAGGGCCGCGACAGCTTTATCAGTTTCGTGGCTCTCTTATACAGACCGAGATCTAGGGGATATGTCAATGAGAAATATTGAGAAGTTAAGAGGAGGTTCGACCCTCATCACCAACAAATAAAAATATCATAGGTAGCTCCCAGAAAAATCAGTGTCCAAGTAATCAGTCTCAGATCTGAAACAAAGAATCCAAAGGGGCCACACCATCACAAAGATAAAGCATAGCCTGTGGTAGCCGCATTCTAATAGAAGAAGATGAGTGTGTGTGTGTATGAATGAATGCTATAGGGGAGGGTTGTTTTTATAGCTAAGGATAGGGGTTAGGGATAAAATAAAAATAATTAAATAATGACAATTTAATTAATATAAATATTAATTCAATGTCAATTAATGTTAAAGTAAATTATAAAGACCCATCACCAAACAAAACAAGAGGGAAAGAAAACTAACAAGTAAGGGGGAACTTTAAGACAAATTCAACGGGGTCCACAATGGAAAAACATGTCCACATAAGTCTCATAATGACTTATAACTTTTATCATCACTTCATAAGAGGAAACATCAACAATGTGGTGATGTCCATCTTCTTAGCTTACTACTAGGTTTCATGGACCATCCTGGGAGAGAGGAAGAGGTTCACACATCATCATGTCTTGGTATTTCACCAAGATCTACCTGATCCAAGACCAGGTTGCCTCAGAACACATCTGGGGGCTCTAGAACACATTTAGGGTCTTATCCACCAAGGTACAAGACCAAAGATCAACCCATGCATTAAGCAAGGGTTCCCTGGAACACATCCAGGGGCCCTATAACACATCTAGGGACTTACATCAACCACTAAGGAACACATCCAAGGATCAATCCAATCATCGGGCAAGGATTCCGTGGAACACATCCAAGGGCCCTAGAACAAATCTAGGGATTTACTGCTTGGTCCTAGACCAATAACCCCAATCATATATTGGGTCCCCCCACTAGGGTCTTTTTCCATGGCTAGGGTCTTATGCCATCCTCCCGGAGAATGGATCTTGCAACTGCACTAATTTCAACACTTCCTCTCAACAAGAGAGGCATTCTCAACAACACTAAGCTTGTCTCGAAAGTACACAAAATTTTCCAAGGATAGTGTCTTGGTCAAAATATCCGCGGTTTGTTCTGCCGTCAGAACATACTGAATACTGAGAATGTTCTTTTCACCATGTACCGAACATAGTGGTATCTCATCTTAATGTGTTTCGATCTATCATGAAACACTAGATTCTAAAAGATCTTTATACAACTCTAGTTATTGTAAATGTGTTGAACCTGCACATAATATATCTAGCTAGAAAATACTACACACATTTGCAGAGAGAAATTGAGAAAGAAGAA
>ML810221.1:148885-159827 GCA_009831015.1 Picea engelmannii
ATTTACTATAAATAGGAGTAGAGAGTATGAGATATTTTGTTTTGAGAATTATTATAATTGAGCGCTTCTCTATTGGAGGTTTCCCCCTCAAAGAGGCAAGTGAACATTGTTTCTTATCAATAAATGTACTATTTTGGTGTTGTGGTTTCATCTATTGTGTTGTTCTGTTGTTTTTCTCTGTAATATTTCTGTTTCATGCTATTATAATAGATCTGGTACCTTACAAGTGGTATCAAAGCACTTTCCTTGGCAAAAAAATTTGGGTTATTTTTTTCAGAGTAGAGACATATTTCAACATCTTAAAGTTACAGATATTTTTCGTTCGACGCATAAATATATGGTTGAAGAAGCATACACATAGGAAATACAAGTGGTACTTAAGCATACATTGTTGGCCACCCTTGTATCCCATGTTGGCACCCCTTCGAGTGGTAGCACATCAAAAAACACCTGTATACAGATCGTCGTAGATCTCCTGAAGCCCTCCATAGATAAACCAATCAACCGCCTGACTGCTATAGTGCCACCGAGAAAAACACTCAGAAGATACTCTCTAGTACCTAGGTAGTTGGGTAGTACGACTAAGGGCACGGTCTATCCTCCTTAGTTGGTTCCCCGAGATATTGGGTCGAGTACTACTGTTGGAATCTTCACGTATATTCGAGAGCTATAACACATGTAAAACCATTATCTGTAGAAACCGTTAATACCCTAACCCTTGGGAAGGAAAAATACATAGAACATACAAGATCCATTGTCGCATAACTTTACCTTGAACATTCTAGTTGTGAATTTACTACACATTTTATCCTATTAAGAATTTGGTCCTTTAAACACTGCAATATTCTTCATATTGGAGTATAACTCCACGAGTTAAAAAAAAAACTATAGTGGTCCCACCGACACACTTATTTGGGACCTATCCCATTTGATTCCTCTCTTCACCCTGATTCCTGTGGTACCTATCATTTTTAATACAAATTTTTTAGTGGACCTGACTCCTTTTTCGACACCCTTATTTGACCCCTATCCCATTGGATTCCCATTTTCTCCCTGATCATAGTGGTGCCTATAATTTGACACCCTTCTCCTTAGTGGTCCCACTTACCCCTCCTGACCCCTTGTTTCCCCCCTATCACATTTTTCTACCCATTTTTCCAAATGATGATCACCTGAGCCCAAGAACTCAATACATTGGTTACTGAAACCTCTAGAAAAATGAGGACATCAAGAATATCAATTCCAACCTTAGCTCACTCAATCCTTCTTTTGAAGTCCTCTAGGACCAATGCACCCACATCAAAGACCTTAAATAAATCAAAGCTACACTTGACCAATTCATGGGCCATTCCACAGACCCTTCCTCTTATGAACAACCATCCCATTTGGAAGACCATGACTCTTCCCATTATGAAGGTCCTCATACTATCCACTTTTCTCGATACCTCCGCCCTCCTAGAATTGAGGTGAAAAAAATTGATGGCTTGAATCCCATAGGCTGGGTCACTCAAATAGAACATTATTTCTCTCTGCATGACATTATTGATGATTTAGCCAAGCTTCGTTATGGTATCCTACATCTGGATTTAGAACGCTGGTAATGGCGTAAAAATGCCCACCAAGGGTATGTTGCTTGGACACATTGTTTTACAGAGATTTATGACCACTTTGACTTTGACACCCACCATTTACACTGTTTGACCAAGTTGAAGCAGTCTGGGATAGTGGAAGACTTTATTGCCGTATTTGAACACTTGGATTTCAGAATGGAGGGTATGTCATATGATTTCTTGAGGGAATACTTTATCAGTGGCCTAAAATATGAAATCCATGCCCATGTTCTCATGGCACACCCCCAAACTTGGTTGGAAGCTACTCAACGAGACAAGGAAGCACAACATATTGTCTCCTCCTAGATATACAAACCATCCTTTCCTCCTCACCCTAAACCCACGAATTTCTCCCCTCCTGCAACTCCCCTCAAGATCTAGAAATTAACCAGGGTCGAAATGGATGAATGTCAACTCAAGGGTCTTTGTTATAATTGTGATGACACATATTTTCCAGGGCACAAGTGTAAGGAACATAAGATTTTTATGGAAATGACTGAGGATATTCCTAAAGAAGAGGCCGTTATTTCACCCGTGGATGAGTTACCACCGCCATCTGATCTAACCCCACCCTCTGATCCACCAGAAGTTGAAATGATGATTTCACTTAATGCCCTCACTAAATTTTCTGCTCCCCAAACCCTCAAATTAATTGGTTACATTAAAAATATGAAAGCCATCATCATTATGGACAGTGGTAGAACCCATAATTTTATTCATTGCTACATTTACCAAGAAGTCAATTGTTACATCCGTGCCATCAATAATTTTCAAGTCATGATTGCCAATGGAGGTTCCATGAAATGTGGGGGATGATGTGAAAATGTGTGGCTCCAAATTGGTCAGTATAATATGAAATCCCATATTTTTTCTATAGACATGGGTGATTGTGACATTGTTCTTGGTGCCAAATGGTTACGCACTCTCGACCCCATTCTCATGGATTTTAAGGACTTAACCATGCAATTACAACTGGAGAGACAACGATATAATTTCCAAGGCATCACAACAAACTCCCTTGATATCATCAGTTCCCATCGCATGGAAAATCTCCTAAAAAGGGGTCATTCTGGAATGATTGCCCAATTCCACTCCATTCATTCTATTGAGACACCCTCTCTGCATCTTGACCTCCAATCTATCCTCTCTAGCCACCGGGTTGTTTTTACCACTCCCAAGGAACTTCCCCCTTCTTGTGGAGTCCATTATCATTCCATTCCTCTCATACTGGGAAATATTCCACCCAATTTTCACCCCTATCGTCATCCCTTTTCCCTGAAGAATGAAATTGAGAAAATTGTTCATGAATTTCTAGAAGCAGGTGTTATCCATCCTAGTACCAACCCCTATTCTTCCCCTTTGGTCATTGTACTAAAAAAATAAGGTACTTGGAGCACACGTCCTGGTTTTCGCGTCCTCAACAAACTCACAATCAAAGACAAATTCCCCATTCCTGTCATTGATGACCTCTTGGATGAATTTAGTGGTGCTTAGTACTTCACCAAACTTGATCTACATTCTGGCTACCACCAGATCCGTATGAAAGAAGAATATATTCCCAATGAAAGAAGAAGATATTCCTAATACCGCATTTCAAACTCATGAGGGTCACTATGAGTTCTTGGTAATTCCCTTTGGCTTGTGTAATGATCCCTCCACTTTCCAAAGTCTTATGAATAATGTCTTCCATCCTTTTCTCCATCATTTTGTCTTAGTTTTCTTTGATGATATTCTCATCTATAGTAAAACTTGAACATCCCATCTCTCCCATGTGAATCAAGTTCTCCATCTACTCTCTAAGCACCAAATTTTCCTCAAACAATCCAAATGTGCCTTTGGATCCTCAAAAGTGGAATACCTGGGTCATATTGTTGGCAAGGATGGTGTCTGGGTGGATCATAAGAAAAATGAAGCTATGTAGGATTTTCCTTGCCCTAAAACTCTTAAGAGATTTCATGTTTTCTAGGTTTAACGGGCTATTACCGAAAGTTTGTTCAAAATTATGGAAAAATTGCATCTCCTCTCACTTCTCTCCTTAAAAAGAATGCTTTCACTTCGACTCCAATGAATGATCACTCCTTCCAAGCATTGAAAGATGTTCTATGCTTGACCCCTATCCTAGTACTTCCAGACTTCATGATGCAGGAGCATCGCAAGCAGCCAACCAAGCAAGCATGAAGGAAAAAGACAGCTGGAAAGTGCAACATACATTTTGCACGTTTTGGAAATGTTTTTGAAACATTAATGTAATGGTTAAAAGGAAACATACTTGCATATTGTAAACATATCATGAGCAATTCTCTCTCATCTGTAGGAGGTAGAGGCATTTATGCCCAGTTAATGAAAGTAGGTAGATTTAAATCCCATAATTGATAGTTTTAGGAACAGGAGGAAAAACAACTATAGACACCCTCATCTTTGTATCATTGTATCAATCAGAATTATATCAATTAAGCACATTAGCATAGAGAAGAGGAGATCTGTAGCATAGAGTTGTAGAGAAGAACCCCATGTACAGGAGCTTTGAATTAATATATGAAGCTTTGATTCAGACTCATGGTGTTATGATGCTTTCTGTGTATACATGCTAATCAATCTGCTTATGGTTGTTTTATCCTCTCTGTCATGCATTTGTTGTTATGTTATTTATTTATGATTTCCTGTTAAATGTTTGAAGTCTGAGAGAGAGAGAGAATGAGTTTCAATTGTTTCTCTTCCTGAGTGAGAAGTTCCTGCAAGGAGTGCGTTGACGAAGGCTCAGAGTTTATCTCTGAAATCTTAGGAGGGATACCGTTGTTCTCATTTCAGCAGAAGTGCAATACAAGCATAGAAGCCGTGCAAGGTGTGCACAGGCTGGTTGAGACCATAGAACTTATCAACTAAGGCTAAGAGATTGAAGGACTGCTGTTGCAGAGAAAGTGCACAGAGTCATGAGTTCAAATACCTAGAAGCACTTGAAAGATTGCCGCAAGGAGTGCGTGCAAGAGTTCTTTGGTGACTTGAAGTTGTCAGAGGAAAGATCAGAAGGGCTAGGGCCTTTGAATCCTTCAAGAGAAAGTAGGATGCTTAAGTTGTTTTGCAGAAGTCACATCCCATAGAAGAATTGCAGAGTTAATTTTGAACCAGAGGTTCTTGAGAAGGAAATTGAAAGGTCGAAATTCTCCGAGGAGAACTCTCGAAATCATGAGGACCGTAAGATATAGATAAGTTACAAGGAGTATAAGGAGGGATGAATCCATCACTCTGGTAACAAGAGCCAACATGGATCGTTGATTTTGATCATTGGACTGTCGAGATCGTTTCAACATTTCGGGAGTTGTATGTCTGAAGTGTGGACAGAACACTTGGTCGTTCGAACTCCCAAAGTGCGAAGTGGATTATCGCGTGTGAAGGCGAAGAGCAGAAATTTCGGCATTTTAGAATTTCATAGTTCGACATTTCGGAGGTATTGAGGACAAGCGATCGAGACACAACGGAGTGGAAGACCCGAAATCGCAAGTCGCGACAGAATTTGATGTGAATTTCGGAATTTTGGAAATTCGGGATTCAAAATACCAGAAGTCCTGAGTATAAGGAACTTGGGCCCTTGCACTTAGAATTTTGAAGTTGCAAGATTCGGGATATCGTGAAGTGGTATTTCAGCATTTCGGGAATCGATATTTCGGCATTCCCGTTGACAAGAATTCAGGCTCTTCACATGAGAACCCCCGAAGTTGCGAAACATGAAATAGTGTGAAGGGGCGTTTCAACAATTCGGTGTTTCGGGGTTCGGGAATTCTAGAGGACAGTGTTCTGGGATCGAGAGTATTGGACTCCCGGTACCCGAAATTCTGAAATCACGCAGGCTGTCAGATCGAAGGAAGGCTTATAGTCTTTGATCCCATTGGAGATATTATTTCGGAGTTCGGAGTTTTTGGAGAACAGAGAACCAAAAGCCTTACATTAGGACTCGCGGAATCGCGAAGTCCGAAACTCCAAAAAGGGGAAAAAGTTCTGATATAATCCAACCATTTGCTGAACATTTTGGGTTTCGAAATTTCAGCAGTTGTGAAGACAAGAGGTCAGGATTCCTTGTTCTGGAACTCCCGAAGTCACGAAATGTGATACAACTGTGTAGGAGGACGCGACCAAGAATTTTGGGAATATCGATATTTCAGGAATATTGGCATTTCAGGTTTCAGAAGGTGGAAAGGTTAAAAACCTCGACAATAGGATTCGCGAAATTGTGAATTCCGAAACCCCAAAAAGGAGAAAAACCCGATACAGGAGAAGAACGTGGTCAGAGATTTTGGCGTATCGACATTTCGGGTTGCGACAAGTGGAAGAGTTGAGGAGCTCGTCATTAGGGATCGTGAAACCCCGAAATTCGAAGTCCTTTGTGGCTTAAACGAAGGGGTCGGTTAACCCTCAACATGGTTGTAGTGAAGATCCTGAGCAGATCTTGGCCCGAGGGAAGGGGGATCTGCATCACTTCACCAAGACTTTCATACTAGACTGTGATGCTTCCGGGAAAGTAATTGGGGCCGTGCTCATGCAAGATGGTAGGCCTTTGGCCTTCACTAGCAAACAAATTTTAGAGAGACATTTGGGCCAATCCATTTATGAAAAGGAAATGCTATGTATTCGTCATGCTGTGGATCTATGGCATCCTTATTTATTAGGAAAACACTTCCAAATCAAAATTGATCATCAGAGTCTAAAGTATTTTTTGGAAAAATATATCTCATCATCGAAGCAAAAAAAATGGGTGACCAAGATATTTGGATATGATTATGAGATCATTTACACGAAGTGAAATGAAAATGTAGTTGTGGATGCTCTCTCCTGGAAATATGAAGAAGATGGGTCCCTTTTCTCCCTCTCCTTCATTGTACCAGATTGGCTCTAAGCTATTCGTCAAGAATGTCTACAAGACCCCAAAATTTCTAGCATAATACAAAAATTGCAACACAATTCTCCAGCTTCTCCAGGGTACGCTTGGCAAAATGCAGAGCTTTATAACAAAGTCTATTTGTATTTATGCAAGAAATTACAACTTAAATTCATGCTACTTTTTGAACTTCATGCTTCCCCCACAATTGGGCATTTAGGGTTTACCAAAAACAATGAACGGGTCAGACGTTATTTTTTTTGGGATGGTATGAAACATGATGTCCACACCTTTGTAGCTTATTGTGAGGTCTGCCAACATAACAAATGATAAATGATCAAATCTCCAGGCACACTCCAACCACTTCCGATCCTATTGGGTATGTGTTGTATTCTTTACACGACTAGCTCTAGTGTTTGCTACGTTGCACTGAGCACACATGGGGGTTTGAGGGGGGGCCGCTAGGCCCCTTCTTTGGGGGTTGGAGGGGGGCGATAACCCCCATGCATGGAGTTTCAGGGGCATTTCACTCGATAATTTTTTTTGCCTTGGGAAATATGTCACCTTTTTTGCCTCGTTTTGCATGTCCATTGTTGGGGGGGTTTTCGACACATGGTTTTTTTCTGTTGGTTTTCTATTTCTGATTAAGGAATTAGTGTTCTTGACTAATCCGGATCATTGGGTTAGGGTTTTGGATGCTGATTTCTCCTATATGTATATTTTGTTGTAAAAAAATTATGACGAGTGAATGAATATAGAATATGCTGGTTTTCCTGGTTCAGTTTTCCAGGGGAAAAATCTCTGTGTAATGTGTGTATTTTCCATTTTATCTTTTCTGTTCTTTTACTGAAAATCTGTTTGTAGTAAATATTTGTACAAGGTTAAAATCTACATTTGGTATCAGAGAAATTATTGGCTTCAGGGGGACGCCTTTTTGGTTAAGGGTTTGGCTCGGGACTGTGATAAGCCTTATTACAGTGAGAGATATATGGTATTGATTATTCAGGTGAAGAGAAATGATGAGCAGTTCGAAAATGGAGATTGAGAAGTTTAATGGGAAAAGTTTTGAGTTGTGAAATCTCAAGATGAAATATATGTTGGTTGACAGAGATCAGTGGATCGTGGTGGATTCAGGTACTGCACGTACAAGAAATTTAGTAGATGACTGGAAAAAGTTGGATCGAAAGGTGAAGAGCACAATCTGACTGTGTCTCTCATATGAAGTATTACTGAATGTGTCAGAGGAAGCTACAACCAAGGATTTGTGGGATAATTTGAGGAAGTTGTATCAGTCTAAGTCTCTAGTAAATAAACTATTCCTGAGATAGAATATGTATAACCTAAGGATGAGAGATGGAGACTCGATGGAAGAGAATTTGAACACCTTCAATACTGTGGTAAGTCAGCTAGTATCTGTTGAGATTAAAATTTCAGATGAAGGTAAGTGTATCAATTTACTGTGCTCTTTACCGAAATCGTGGGATAGTTTGGTTGTAGCCATAGGTAGTAATACAACTGCCTTGAAGTTTGATGAAGTGGTCTCATCCTTGCCATCGGAGGAGATGTGACAACATAACATGGAAGGATAAAACATAGATGAATTATTTGCAAGGGGACGCTAGTAGGAAAGAAATAGATACAAGTCCTCAAGTGGGAGATCTAAGTCTAAGGGTATATCTAAATCTCTCTGAAAGTTTGTAAAGGTATGCTTAAGACATGGAAAAGAAGGGCACTACAAGAATTAGTGTAGATCCAAAGTTGAGAAAAAGAAGGGATTTGAAGAAGCTCCTTCTACAGAAGAAAATACCTCCAAGGAAGAAGGAGGGGATGTGTACTTGGCTTCTTCAAGCACACATGCAAATCATGTGGCATGGTTGGTTGACTCAGGTGCATCCTTTAATATGACTCTCCACATGGAGTGGTTCTTTGAATATGAAAGGTATGATGGAGGTAATGTTTTCCTAGGTGATGACTTGACAACCAGAATAATAGGGTGAGTAAAAGTCAAGTTGAGGCTCAAATATGGAAGGATTAGAACACTACCTAGTGTTCTGCACATCCCAGGATTGGCCATAAATTTTATTTCTGTAAGCAAAATGAACAATGCAGGGGTAAACACAATATTTGAAAATGAAACCTACATGATGGTGGATATTTTAACCTTTCACACTATTTTAATACAAATATATTTTCAATAAAAGAACATGAAATATACAATGGAAAATACACACATTACACATATATTTTTCCTCTAAAAACTCAAACCAGGAAAACCAACATTTTCTATATTCATTCATAGTGATACATTGTTTACAATACAATATGGATATAGGAGCCAGTGGCATCCAAAACCCTAACCCAATGAACTAGATTATTCAACAACCCTAATTCCTTAACTGAAAATAGAAAACCATCGGCAAAAACCATGTGCTGAAAAACTACCCAACAATGGACACAAAAATTGAGGCAACACGGAAAATGAGGAAAAAATCTGACACATTTCCCAATGATTTTTTTTTCTCGAGGGAATTACCAAGAAACCCTCGGACAGGGGGCCTGTCTCCCCCCTGCAACCTCCAAAGGGGGGGCCTACCGCACCCCCTCAAACCCCACTGCGTACCTGATGTAACATAGCTAACACTAGAGCTAGTCATGCAAAGAATATAAAACATACCCAACATTCTCCCACTTGTTGTTTTCTTTACATACAGAGGGTTACAGGGTTACATAGTCAACAATCCAAGGCAACAATTCCCGTGGATCCTATATACCAAGAGAAATTCTTACCACTCACATATTTTTTTAATGAATCTGCAACATTCTTCAAAGTGTTCACCTTCATCAACAACACTTTCTTTTCTTCAACCATGTCTTTTCATCAACAACACTTTTCTTTTCTTCATCATCAATATGCTTTGTCTTTGATTGATAAGATGGGTTCTTTGACAGAAAAATTACACTCTGAATGTCAAAATCTATCCTTACAGCTTGCTGTACCAACTCAATACATGGACACAATCTCTGTAACCATATTGCTTCCTTACTTGCATGAGTGACTTCCATGTACTCAACTTCTGTAGTTGAAAGATACACTACAACCTATCTTTTGCTCATCCAATTGATTTCTCCTCCAAAAATGTTAAACACATACCCTCTTGTAGATCTCCTACGGTCCATATCTCCAGCCCAGTCTACATCCACAAATCTATGTATGTCCAACACTTTGTCCAATCCTAGTGTTCCTCGGTAGAAAAATCCATAGCTAGCAATTCCACACAAATACCTGAAAACCCTTTTTATTGTTTTCCAATGCTCCTTCCCTGGTTTTGACATATACCTGCTAAAAAATCCCACTACATGTACAATGTCTGGTCTAGTACAAACCATTGAATACACCAAATTTCCAACTACACTCACATATGGAACATGAGACATGTCCTCCTCCTCCTCTTCCTATGTCTTGGGACACTGATCCACAGATAAATTTACACCAACAAGAATAGGGACCTTGACTGGTTTACATTCCTACATATTAAACCTCTGCAATATTATTTCAATATATTTTCTCTAATTTAACCAGAGTTTCCTCTTTTTCCGATCTCTTTTAATTTCCATTCTTAAAATGAAATTTGAAGCACCGAGATCCTTCATGTAAAATTTAGAGGACAACTGAGTTCTCACATCCTAGACAATCTCCTTGTTGTTTTTTGTCATCCACATGTCATCCACATACAAGACCAAATAAATCAAATCATCACCAATTAATTTAAAATACACACAATGATCCTCTTTGCTTCTTGTGAAGCCAAGTCCCAACATATAAGTATCAAATTTTTGATACCACATCCTTGGTGATTGTTTTAAACCATACAGGGACTTTTTCATCTTGCATACTAACTCCTTCTTTCCCTTCACAACAAAGCCTTCTAGATGCTTCATATAGATTTCTTCATCCAGATCCCCATGCAGGAATGTTGTCTTCAAATCCATCTTTTCTACTTCAAAATCAAATGCAACAACAACATATAACATAAATCTTATAGAAGTTAACTTCGCAACAAGAGAAAAAATGTCACCAAAATCAATTCCCTCAACCTATGAATAACCCTTTGCTACTAATCGAGCTTTGTATTTCTCCACTTTTCCTTCTGCATTCAGCTTCGTTTTAAATACCCATTTGATTCTAGATATGATTTCTTCCAGTTGAAAACTCCACTAGATCCCAAGCCTCATTCTTATCCAAGGCTGTCATTTCTTCATCCATGGCCTTTTTCCAGAGATTTCCATCATATGAATCCACTGCCTCCCTGACAGTTCTAGGATCATCATCAGTAATAGACAAAGAAAAATTTGAATGGAAATCAAATGGAGTATCCCTTTCCGATAACCCTCTTTCTAGAACCGATCTCCTCAATACTGGAGTATGAGGATCTTCTTCTTCTGATTCATGTTCTTCTATAGA